>CALNHX010002542.1:0-175524 GCA_940337035.1 Agriotes lineatus | reverse complement strand
GTGTAAATTGGAACTAATACAGACATACAATCGGTGAAGAGATTGTACAAATACAGTGAATTGGAAATAAATATACAGAAGGTTACATTATTTGAAGAGATTTGGATTTATTGATACATACAAGATATTATTGGAGATTCTCACAAGTAACTGATTGATTTGGATAATTTTTGTGGATATTGCTGACATCGGACTATCTGCAGAATAAACAAGGTTAGATTTGGATCATCATAATACTGAAACTTGCGGAGAGTCGATTGGTGTGACGGTGACGTTTGTAAGGGAGCAGGACTGGATTCTGGGAATAGTAGGAGTTATTGACAGGATAGATGCAATTCGAGGTTTGACGCACCATCGTAGTTGTTACTATTTGAGGAATAAGTGGTAGGGGTTGCAAACTATCGACATTGGAGGCTGTAACTAAAAGTAGGTACATTTAAAAATTTTAACTTAAATATGGCAGACAAAAGGGTAACAAGAAAAAGTAAGAAGACTGAAAAGGAAGGACAAGAAAACAAGAAAAACAACCATCGACATGGAGAAGTTAGTGGTGATGATGCAACAAATCATGCAAGATAGTGAAAGAAGATTGCAAGAAAATTTACAACAGTCGATCGAGAAAACTGCAGAGAAAATTGAACAAAAAGCTGAGGAAAGTAAGAAAAATGCAGCAGAGTTGAGGAAGGATTTACAAGCAACTGAGAAGAATGCAGAGGAAAGGGAAGGTAGGTTTCAAGCAACAATAGAAAGGACTACAGAAAAGTTGAAAAAGGAATTACAACAGTCAATTGAGGAAAAGGCCGAGGAACGTGAAAGAACATTGCAAGAAAATTTACAACAGTCGATTGAGAAAATTGCGGAGAAGATAATAGTGGAATTAGCAGAGGAAAGTAAGAAGGATGCTGAGGAAAGAGAAGGTAGGTTACAAGCATCAATTAAGAGTACTGTAGAGAAGTTGTAAGAACAAAAAGAACAAGCAGATAAGATGGGTGACAATAAAGGAATTAAAGGAAGAATTTAATAAGGTACTGTAACGCTAGTCTCCATAATGAATTTCAGCCCTAAATATTAAAACAATATTTAAAATTTATTTATCGCCTATATCAGCATTACTATAAAAAACACCTCGTATCAATGGCCAGACAGATAAGAAGCAAGCACTGACTGACGTCACGTCCAACAACGGCGGGGATGCCTCGAGCGCTGTCCGCCCCCACTTTGAGGCTTTCGGCCGTATAAAAGTACGTACGCAGCTCATTCGAGGAAGAGATTCTCCCGGAACCATTTATTACCCTGAAAGCCGAATCCCAACCTGTTGTCGTTATTAATTAACTCGGGCCTTAGTTGAATTGGTGGCTAAATACTGCATCCTCTTCACTAAAGTCATTACTAATTAACCCAGAACTCAGTTGAATTGGTGGCTAAATATTGCATCCTCTTCACTAAAGTCATTACTAATTAACCCGGAACTTAGTTGAATTGGTGGCTAAATATTGCATCCTCTTCACTAAAGTCATTACTAATCAACCCAGAACTAAGTTGAATTGGTGGCTAAATATAGCAGTTAATTATTGATATTTCCCGAGTCCGATCGAGTGGAACAGCTCCACGAGATGCTCTACTCGACCACCCAGACTTCTATTTAACCAGCCTTAAGAGGAAGATCTCGTCCTCCTCCGACGATAATTGTCACTAGGTCCGAGCCCTAGCTCGATAACATTGTAATTCAATTCCCCCGGCTAACTGTGTAAATTCGAGTTAGTAATCTTGGCAAATACACGAATTGTCACTATTTACTCTGAATACAGAACTAGATACCTACCCCAATGCTTTCAGCAGCGCTATAGGCGACGGAACCACCTGGAGGAGCACTTCTCAGGCAGCCTGAGCTGGTGAAGGTTTTTCTCCTCCTCTAGGAAATGCTTGGAGCTCGACAGGCCCGGCAGGCATCGCTGTAGGATTACACACCCAACACCTGGCACAAATCGTAGCTGCCCGTGTAAGTAAATATTAACACGATTCGTACTAATTTGGGCTTCTGTTTTCTTAGCAAAACATAAACACAACGAGGCATTTAACCGCGGCCATTAGCAAACGCGGGTTTACACAAAGCGGGTCCCGAACGAGCAAAACAACTTCCGGACGAATCCTGGTCACGACACCCCTGTGAGTTAGGCCGAACGACATTCCAGTGGCGTAAGGCTGGTTGCTGACGAAGCCAGGGACACAGCATCTACTCTCAAGAATATTGTTTTTTTTGTCAATAAGATACACCTCAGTGATTTGTTATAAACACGTTTACATGGAATAAATATTTTAAAAGTCTGTTGTTGATATTTATGCTACACTGTGATGCATATCTGAAAGAGCCAAATAATTCTTCGACTGTTTTTAAGCTACATGTGGTAAAAGATTCTAAATAAGCCCTATGAGAGGGCTAGCATTACAGTACAATTCGATAATAAGCAAGAATTGCAAGCACAAATAAATAAGATTAGTGATACATTAGGAAGTTATAAGGATGAAGTTAACAATGAGGTGAGAATAGAAAGACAGGAGGAAAACAAACAACTAGAGAAACATTTTACACATATCATGGAAGATAAGTTAGTAAAGAATAAATTAGAAGTTAGATTTCGAAATAACGATTATGAAAACAGAATTTTGAATGAAAAACAAGAATTATTATTTGTAAATAATGAAATAAATCAAATGTTAAACAGTTGTGAAGATAAGGAAAATGATTCTATTAAAAAGAGAGATTTAAAGAAGCCAATGCACAAAGTAAATGTTAGATGAGGAAAATGATTTTATGGAAAATAATACAAAGGTAAAACAGAATGACTGAATAACATTATGAGGAACAAGAATTCCAAATATTTAAGAAGCAGTAAAGGATTTTATAAAGTACGAAGAATTGCAGGAGGTTGTATAATTAAAGTAAATAAAATTGGAAATTCCCGAGGATGTGACATAATGAAAATAAATAAGCATATGGAGAAGACAAATATGAATAAAGTTAAACCAAGACGACTAAAAGACAATTTTCAAGAAATAACAGATGAGAAGACATACTATTATAATGCTAAGTTACGGCAGAAAATTATTTTCAAAAGAATTTTTAGATAACAAAAGGAAACTCGGAATTTGTAAATATGTAAATATTAATTTAAAAATTTGTTATAAAGAACCACACGTATTTTAACATTTAAATAGTAAGGAATATTTAATACTAAAAGATAGATGATGCCATTGCACTACTAAAAAGAAGACAGTATTCTACTATAAAATATGATAGCATCATTAATAAATGAAGAAATAATTTTAAATAATTTGGATGTCCTACATAAGAATATAATTGTAACGCCCCGTTTCAAATGCGCGTTTAATAATTAGTAATAACTTTTGGACCACCTTATAAGTCAATTGAGGCAAGTACAAAATGCCGTTATCGCGTGCAGAGTGTAGCTGATAGATAAGAGTTGCTTGATTTTCTGGCTCGAGCGCGTGTGTCTTCGCGAGAGCTTGGCTTTTCGATTTTGCTAGCGGACGAAGCAACAAGCCCTTGTTTTTTTGACAGCGCCGTAAGGGATGTATGCTAGTCAAAGCAGTCTGCATAGCTATTTAACAATTGACAGAGCGCTAATGAGCGACACTCCACGAGCCGCCGTTTTCCAACGTTAGGTGAGGTTTTTTCTTGTTCTTTTTTTCCATTGTTAATTCCCATGTATTGGCGTGTAGGCGGAAAAGGAATAGGAATAAAAAGGACTAGGGACTAAGGACTCGCAGAGTTTCATTCTCAACTCTTGCGTTCATCATCAAATGTTTGAAATATTAATAACGCTTATGGCGTAAGTTTCATTAATTACTACTTGCTGAATTTCGTATGTACTCCATGTATCTGCAACCGTGCCCTTCAGGCGCAATAGTACATTATAATCTTGTATATGCAATCGCAAGTGTAAGGTAGACCGTACCGCACGGATTGTGATTCCTTTTTTTGTCATTATTTTGTTGCATAATTTATGTATACGCCTTATAAAGGTTATTTATAGTTAATAATCTTATAGCCTTGTTTTTGACGATTTTTTAGCCATTAGGCTATGATAAGAATTCACATGTTACGAGTAACTATTGGATTAAGTAAATGTCCCTATGCTAATAATTGCTTTTCTTAATAATTGTCTACAACCTTCGCGACTGTCGAGCGAAAACGTCTTCCAGCGTAAGCGCTACAGGTAGGTGGTGAGTTTAGCAGCTAGTATCGTATATGTTGTGAAGACAACCAGGCGCCCTATTTTTTGTTGTTGAATGCAAGTGGTATATTTTTGTGGAAGCCAAAAGGATCAATTAGCTATTCCTTGCCCGCGCCACTTTTCTGCCGTCGATATCTGAGCTAGTCCCGGCCGTGTGCACCCTTATTCAAAGGGAGTGGTACACAAAGTTGGCTCCCAACGCCAGGGCTTGATTAGGAACGTTTTTTTGATGCGTCGTTCAACACAAGTTGTCACTCAACGCTAAGGCAACGAATTTGGGCAATAAAGTTGGCGAATTAACTTTTTTGGTCATCAATATTTAGTAGGCTAGGGTAGATAGGTTAATTAGATACGATAAGGCTTAAGAATCTAGCGAACAATCTTCTACCTATTTTAGTGTTAATTTTATATGGTGGAGAATCATTTATCAGTAGTAGCATAGGCATTTGCAGTCGTTTTTTTAGACTCCTTAACTGGCAACATGTTGCGTGTAAATTATTTTCTCTCTGACGAATTAGACTGGGAATTAATATCGCGGAATGTTGACCCTGCTGGTCGCAAGGTTGAAAATAAACGGAAATTACTTCGAGCTCAAATAAATTTAGAAAAATGCGAGCCTGCACGAGTTTCACAATATGCAAAAGTTGAACTTGATGTGCCATCCGAGTTAGAAAGTTGCAAATTTAAGCTGTCGGAGTTAGCAAATTTGATTAAAAATTTTGAAGATAAACCGCTGACGTCAGAATTTCATCGTTTAGAAACTAAATTAGGGCATGTATTACGCCGCGTGAATTATTTATCCGGAAAAATTAATGAAACGACTAAGTTAGACTGGCAGACAGTACGTGATAGGTGTTTAGAGCTATTTTAATCGTTATCTGAAGTAGGAGAAAGCGACGTCATGCAACAGAACGATTTACTTTCAGTATTGGAGCAATCGCAAATAGCAAACATTTCTGCTGGGGGTGAAGTAGCGAGTAATGTTCCACTAGAGAAAGAAAATAAAAATAATTTGGAAATCACGACGGCTACTTCGGTTCCCATTTGTGAAGGTTTGTCTTCAGCAAGCAATTTTCCTTGTGCTCCTTCTCTGTACACGACCTCAAGCAGGGGTGCTTTAGCTGATTATGGTCTTGCTTATACTACAGCCGTAAGTGCGTCGGCACAACCACGCGTAAATGAAATGATTCACAGCTCACCAAATCTTCCTTCGCGTCCGGTCGAATTTGAAGCATCAGTGGCAGCTGATCAATTCACGTCAAAGCTAAAAGATTTAAATTTAGCCGGCCCTGTATATAATGCGTTTCCGTCTAGTCGTTCAGTAAGTGTGTACAAATGGAACATTAAATTTAGCGGAAATACAGCGACACAAGGTGTTAGCTCATTTTTGGAAAGGGTTGAAGAACTTCGAGTAGCTCGCCATTTATCTTTCGATCAGTTGTTTAGAGAGGTGGTAGATTTATTTGACGATCAAGCTCTCATTTGGTTTCGATCGATACGGAATAAGGTTAATAATTGGCAAGATTTAGTAGGTCTTCTTCGCAGACATTACCAACCAAGCGATTATGATGATGTTTTATGGAGTGAAATTAGAGCGCGTAATCAAGGTGCAGATAAACGGCCCCATATTTACATAGCGGTTATGCTAAATTTATTTAATCGGTTACGTAGAACTCCGTCGGCCGAGACGCAGCTTAAATATATTAGTCAAAATTTATAACATTATTATTCCAATCATTTAACGTTAGCTCGGATTCCTAATGTTAACGTGTTAATAGAATTTTGTCGCGAGTTAGAAGAAACCAAAGACAGAAATAAAAAATTCAGATTAAACTTTACAGCATCTAGTATTCCATTGGAGCCAGATTTGGCTTATAAACCCACCAATACAGTGAAGCGTCAGGTTAATGCTATAGCCAGAAATAAAAATAGTACATTCGACTCATCTCTCTCGCGCTCTTTAACATTTAGAGGTAAATCGTTTGCAAGGGCGAACCGAAATTTAATTTGTTGGAATTGTAGACAACCAGGGCATACGTATCATAGATGCGAGGCAGAGCGTACTTTTTTCTGTTATGTATGTGGAACCCCGGACACAAGTTTCTCAAATTGTTCAAAATGCAAACAACGGTTGCCAAAAAACGAATGAAGACTGGTTTCGTTCCCAGCCAACGAACAATCAGTCGTAAACAATTAGTGGCTGAAGATTGGGATAAATGGTTAGGCCATGTTAAAACCTTTCATCATACGTCCCGGTTGAACTCTGTTTTTTGTCACCGCAAATTAGATAATCTTCCTTTTGTATTAGTAAACATTCTAGGTACTAGTATACTTGCTCTTTTAGACTCGGGCGCTAATCAGTCAGTAATAGGGAGTCCAGGATTATTTTTGTTAGATAAGCATAACCTCAAAATGCGCGAATCGCCTGCAGAGATTCAACTTCAAACTGCAGATGGCGCGTATCAAAATATTTCCGGAATAGTAGAACTTCCTGTGACAATAGACAGAACAACTAAAGCTATTAGTGTCCTGATATATCCGGATATTTCAAATGCTTTAATTTTGGGAGCGGATTGCTGCTATATTTTGGGCTTTAAAACTAATTATAAACATGATAGTTTTTTAGTATCAAGTCTGAGTACTCCTAGAAAATTTATACATAGTAAGAATGATTTCGATTTGAACAGGTTAGGGAACTAGAAGTAGTTATCAATAAGTTTCAACAAATAAGTGGTCCAGGTTTAGGGCTTTCTCCATTGATGAGTCATCACATCGATACTGGCGATGCGAAACCTATTAAACAAAGGTATTATCAGATATTCCCGGTTGTGTTAAAAGCCGTGAGGTAGATAAAATGCTTGCTCTTAAGGTGATACGAGAATCTTCTTCACCATGAAACTCTCCTACCGTGATGGTTAAAAAAAATGGTAGTTTGCGGTTCTGTTTTGATGGCCGACAATTGAACGCAGTTACTAAACGCGACGCCTATCCACTACCGTACGTTAATGGAATCCTTGACCGTCTCAGAGACTCGCGACACCTGAGTTCGATAGACTTAAAAAAAGCTTTTTGGCAAGTTCCTCTTTCGGGCAGCAGTTGTGAGAAGACAGCCTTTACCGTGCCGGGACGAGGTTTGTTCGAATTTACAGTCTTACCGTTTGGCCTTAGTAACAGTCCACAAACCTTTCAAAGGTTAATGGATAATCTTCTGGGTACTCAGTTTCCTAACGTATTTGTATATTTGGACGATATCATCATAACTACTAGTATCTTTTCCAAACATATTTTAACTTTAACTAGGGTTTACGAAAGATTGCGAGACGCGGGTTTGATAGTTAATATCGATAAGTGCGAGTTTTGTAAACCGTCACTAGCGTACTTAGGGTTTATTTAATTTGCACTCAGCCAACAGCCGTTAGGCCAATTACAGGCGTCGCTGTGCAGTTATGAGGACTTCCAACCCCCCTAACGACTATCATGATGTTGTATGACCGCCGGGACCAACTTTTTTCCCTGATAGCCATACCACTAGGCGCCGAGAGATGCAGCCGTGGAACTCCCATCCAAGTTCTGACCAGAGACAGCGTTGTTTAACTCTGCTGATCGGACGTGGACGCTTGTTCAAGCTACACCACTCGGGACCCATGCAGTTTCTAGTAGACAAGGATGGATTACGCACGGATCTTTCTAAGGTAGAGGCAATTGTGTAATTTTCTACGCCAAAAACGGTCACCGAGATTAAACGTTTTCTTGGCATGGCTAGTTGTTACCGTAGGTTCATTCAAAATTTCTCAACAGTTGTTTCTCCAATCTTAAGTCTTATAAAAGGGAAAATTAAAAGCCAACGCATTAGGTGGAATAATGACGCCGAGCGATCCTTCCAACAGCTTAAGAGACTACTAGTTACCGCGCCTATATTGTCAAGTCCCGACTTCACGCGACCTTTTATTATTCAATGTGATGCGAACGATGTAGGTTTGGGAGCAGTTTTACTCCAAGGCGAAGGCGAAGATGAGCGCGTAATCGCTTATGCAAGCCGCACTTTAACTAACCCTGAAAGGAACTATTCGACAACCGAGAAAGAGTGTCTAGCTTGTCTTTTCGGGATCGAGAAATATCGACCTTATGTAGAGCTCAAGCGATTTAAAGTAATCACGGCCAAGGGTTTTGCAAAAAAAGTTAGCACCGAAATACATTCAAGCCAAAGTAGCTGAAGTGACAGGTTCGGTCACTTGTAGATTAATAGATCTGAACGGTCAAAATTTGGGTGTTTGGCAAATGAAGGATCTTAAGCAGAGTTATAGCGAAGTCAATGAGGAGTAATCCGTCGTGACACATGTAATTAAATGTCTACAATCGTGACTTAGATATAAATTAATTTGACAATACTTGCAGTTGCGGAAGAGTCGCTTCCCAACTTACAATTCTCTTACTTGACAATTAGCATTAGTTTAGTTAGGTTAGTTAGGAATCTATAGTTTATAGGTAGTTTTTTTTTTCTTCTTCTGGTTGGTTCCTCATGCGGTATTTGAATGGTTTTGACCCTAGAGGTACTCACTCGATTGGTTACTTACCTTGAGTAGTTGCATAGAACCTCTCAGTAACTGTGTTCTATGTGAGGCAGTTTCTTATTGATAGTTTTTATAACTGCGTATTTTTGTTCTGTGTCCGATGTGGTGCAGACATGTTATATCAATCAAAAGATATTTTTTTTTCTTGGCCTGAGCCCCATTTAGTTGATCGAGCTCAGCCTAAAACCCCTTAGCGCTTGCGCTAAAAGCCGTGCGAAGGCTATGCATCTTAGGCTAGTTCCTTCCGTAGGAATTTATTAAGCGTTACGATTATGTGTAGGAACATATATGATTGAGTCCCATTTATAGAGTCTCTTTGAGTAAGTAGCTCAATCTGTGGCAATCAATACCCATCTAGGATCCTACAGAAACATTATGTTTTAATTTAGGTTATAGGGTTAGGTAGAATTAGGTGTAGATAGTTTAGTTAAGGGTAAGGTAGTAATGAGTTTTACCTTTGGAGTTCTTGACTGGGTTGTTTTTTTTTCTGCTGCTTGGGTGGTTGGTTGGCCAAGCAGGGTGGCCACTTTGTGGATTAACCTCGTCTTTTAAGGCGGTGGTTGTTCATATTCCCCCCCCCCCCCCCTGTCAGTATCTCCAGGATATTCTTTGATGGTGAGACCGTTAACCCGGCTTGTAAATAGGTCCCGTTTTGGCAATGTCTGTTGTCCACTAGGTTATTTTGATGTCACGATGGGGACATTTGGGGGTGGCTGTTTCGGACTTGGGTGATGTTTGGGTGCTGAGGAGGGCTGCTGTGGAGTCGTGGATGTGGGTGAGGGAGTTACATTGGGCTAGTCACCGGCGCGCCTCCGTCACCTAGCGCGAAGACTGGTCTGGTGCCCGAGCTTGTGTCCGCGATCTCGTGGTTGCTCCCTCCGGTTTCCAGCACCATTCTCTAAATTTTGGGGCGGAGGTTTTAGGGGCTTAGTCCCGGGAATTATCCCGAATCTTAAAATAGTTATTAGGGTATTCCCTTGGTTTTTTTTTCTCTTTTCATTTAAATCATTCCTGTGTGTTGCACACTGTACGGCCTTTCAAGGTACTTTCAATGCCTATCCCAAGGAGAGGGGAGTGTAACGCCCCGTTTCAAATGCGCGTTTAATAATTAGTAATAACTTTTGGACCACCTTACAAGTCAATTGAGGCAAGTACAAAATGCCGTTATCGCGTGCAGAGTGTAGCTGATAGATAAGAGTTGCTTGATTTTCTGGCTCGAGCGCGTGTGTCTTCGCGAGAGCTTGGCTTTTCGATTTTGCTAGCGGACGAAGCAACAAGCCCTTGTTTTTTTGACAGCGCCGTAAGGGATGTATGCTAGCCAAAGCAGTCTGTATAGCTATTTAACAATTGACAGAGCGCTAATGAGAGACACTCCACGAGCCGCCGTTTTCCAACGTTAGGTGAGGTTTCTTCTTGTTCTTTTATTCCATTGTTTATTCCCATGTATTGGCGTGTAGGCGGAAAAGGAATAGGAATTAGAGGGACTAGGGACTAAGGACTCGCAGAGTTTCATTCTCAACTCTTGCGGGCATCTAAATTATTGGGTTCCCGAAAATGTCTCTGGAAGTGCTAGCCTCGACGTCCGAACTATTGAGATGGCGAGCAGATGTTAGCTGAGTAGCTGCGTGGTTCCCTCATCCTGAAAGAGTTGTACGAGTGCGGGCTACACCACCCAGGATTGCAAAATGTGTTTTTTATGTAAGTACAACATAAATTCAGCGTTTTTTTAACCGAATTGGCAGATTGCCACATGACATAACAGCTAATACTAAGGCCTTAGATATATCTAACTGTTCGCGTTCATCATCAAATGTTTGAAATATTAATAACGCTTATGGCGTAAGTTTCATTACTTACTACTTGCTGAATTTCGTATGTACTCCATATATCTGCAATCTAATTATGTTGTGATACACTAAAAGTAGTTGAAAGATAAAAATATAAAACTAATAAATTTGGAAGATTACTACAATCAAATCTTAAGGTGTTGAGATAAAATTGGGTGTTAATTTTTAAATGAATAATGAAAGTTAATTGAGACAATGGGTGAGGTAATTTGATAATGAAATAGTAATTGAGTTTACAAATTTGATGGCTGCGTTTAATTTTAATAAAGTTCAAGCCAAGGTTACAATTGACAAATGTATTTGTTAGAATAATGAGAATTAATAGCATGTAATAATAGGATATTTAAAATTTAAAAAAAGGCAATAAGAATGGTATCTAATAGGGAAAAAAATGTTTAATTAGTTACTGAAAGAACTCATAAAAAATTGTACATGTATTTTAAAAATAACGAATTTTGGTAAATAAAAAAATGGAAAATTAATGCCTTAATTTGTATCATTGTCTGGTAAATGCAAATTAGAAGGGGTTGGCAACAAATCTGCATGGTGTGGTGATCGAAAGTGTAAATTGGAACTAATACAGACACACAATCGGTGAGAGATTGTACAAATACAGTGAATTTATTTTAATGGTTAACATGGTTAACATAGCAGTTTCGTTTCTATGCCAGCATTTAATCATACAGGTCACTTCCATAGTTACCAATGAAATCAATAGATTAGAGCGTTTATTTTACGAGTTAACATACGAATTTGAATTAGGTACTTGGTAATAAGAAACTTTAATTTTGTTACCGGAATGTAGGTATGCAACTAAAAAGTAGATACGTAGGAACAACTTGTGTGTTGTATCTTTTCTTCAGTGGTATGCATTTTAGGATAACTTTTAATGGTCTTTTTGACAAGTAATAATTTCTATATTAACTCGTAAAATACACGCTCTGATCTATTGGTCTCATTTGTAACTATGGAAATGTGCTCTATGATTAAATGGTGGCATAGAAACGAAACGCTTATGTTAACTATTAAAATCAATTCCCTGTACAGTGAATTGGAAATAAATAATACAGAAGGTTACATTATTTACAGAGATTTGGATTTATTGATACATACAAGATATTATTGGAGATTCTCACAAGTAACTGATTGATTTGGATAATTTTTGTGGGTATTGCTGACATCGGACTATCTGCAGAATTTTTATTTTTTTTTACTTATTTATTAGCAATTGGAACAACTTACATGTATATATACATTCCATAAGCAAATTTTTTGTCTATGTACATGGCATGCTAAGTGTATCGCCCAGTGGCGTTACCTTATACTATAAAATAATTATACAATGACTTGAATTATACAAACACTGTAAAGAATTTTGAGCATATCTAAACCTATGTTATTGAGTCTATTGTCCACTTCCTACGCAAGCGTCTTCGCTAGGTATTGTCTAATAGAGGCCGAATAGTTGTGTTGGGATGAGCTCGGAGATTACGCATATGGTTGGTCATGTAGTGATGTATGACTTCGTTGACGTATGGTATCCTTAGATCTTCATGTAGTGTACGGTTAGATACGTACCACGGGGCATCAACTATGGCACGCAGAGTTTTAGATTGAAATCTCTGTAGCACGTCTACATTTGAGGAACTGGAGCATCCCCACAGTTCGATACCATACGTCCATATAGGTTTGATGATTGTCTTATAAAGTAGAATCTTGTTTTCATATGAAAGGCCGGAGTTTCTGCCCATAAGCCAGTAAAGTTTTTTTACCTTTAAGTCCATTTCTTTGCTGATGTGTGTTTTCCATGTAAGTTTGCTATCCATGTGCATACCTAGATATCTCGCTTCTTTGGACTGTTGTATTTCAATGCCATTAATTGATATAGGTGGGCATTGCTGTCTTCTCAGGGCAAACGTGACTTGAACGGATTTTGATTCGTTGACCTTTAAACGCCAATTTGTCAACCAATTACTGACAGAGCTTATATGATCTTGTGCATAATAGCTTGCTGTTTGTGGGTCTTCATGGCAGGAGAGAATAGCGGTATCATCCGCAAAGGTTCCTACTACAGTGTTTTCAGATGTGGGTAAGTCTGCAGTATAAATTAGATAGAGCAAAGGTCCAAGAACACTACCTTGCGGAACACCGGAGTTTATTAGCATAATATCAGATACTTCACAACCGGACTTTACTTGAAAGTAACGATCTGCGAGATAGGACTTAAGAAGAAGGAAATACTGGTGGGGAAAGAATTTTTTAACTTTGAATAGTAGCGCCCTTGATACCAGACTTTATCGAAGGCTTGTTGAGCATGTAAAAAGACTGCACAGCAATATTTCTTGTCTTCCATTGTTTTCTTTATTACGTCAACTAAGCGATGGCATTGTTGGATGGTAGAATGCTCATGCCTGGAACCGAACTGGTGATGTGGTAATAACTCTTCTAAAAAAGTATCGGCGTGTATTCTTTTGAGAATTAATTTTTCTAACAATTTGGAGATCACTGATAGTAAACTGATGGGTCTATAAGAATTCACCTCATTTGGTGGCATCCCTGGTTTTAATATCATAAAGATTTGAGCAAATTTGAGTTGCGATGGCCAGTAAGTCAGACGAAGAATTGCATTAAAAAGTATGGTTAGTAGAGTAACATTTTTTCTAGGCAGTTCTTTCAGGGCCTTTCCCGTTATAAGATCATAGCCGGGTGCTTTTTTGCTATTCAGATATTTTATTTCGTGTACTATTTCTTGAGGTGAAAAGGCCTTGATGGGTAATGATAGTTGTAAGGGCGCTGTTAGATATTCTTCCACTTCCGCATTGACTACATTTGAATAAGGATTAAACACTTCTGCTAGGTATTGAGAGAAAACATTGGATTTCTCTAAGTCCGATCTTGCCCACTGTTCCGTTTGGTTTCGTATAGGAGGTATGTGGATCTGCGGGCGTTTGAAACTTTTCCAAATTGAGTTATCATCTCTTCTTAGTGTGCCAAGGTATGTTTCAAATTCTTGATTTTTGATTTCTCTTACTTTTCTTTTTAAGAGGTTGTTCAAATGGTTATATATTCTTCTGTCGATAATATTATGTGTGCGTTGCCATTTGGCCCTTGCTTTACGCTTTTAGTGACCAGTCTCTTGACTTCTAGCGGAACGTTTACTAACGTTTTACGCATGCGTTCGGTGGAGGAAGTGGCGTGCCATCCCGCTTTTTGTAAAGTTTGAATCAGATGATTTGTAGTTCTCTCCAGTTCTTCCGTCGTTTTTAATCTAACTTTAGTTTCTAGGTTTTTATCAACATATTCTCGAAAAACATCCCAATCTGTACGCCGAGTAAATATTACAGGGTGGTTTTCTTTTATAATAATGGTAGTACTAAGAGTAGCGATAATCGGCGAGTGGTCTGATGATAAGTCATAGGAGGGCTCAACATGAGCATAGTTATTTGCGATACCATTGGCTATAAAGAAATCCAATAAGTCCGGAACTTTGTTTGGATCGCTTGGCCAGTATGTTGGAGTACCCGGGGACATGTGTAAATAGTTTCTTTCGGCAATGACGCTGAATAATTCTCTACCCCTTGTAGTTAACGGAGTTGAAGCAAAATTACTACGTGAGAGCGGAGCCAACTATGATATCGTGCACACAAATTTAATCAAAGTAGCCGATTATATAGGTAAATATGTGTATGTGCAAGGACGCCTGATTGAGGAATGTGTGGCGCTAACAGTTGCAAAGGTAAAATTAAATTTGCCAGAAATCCAGGTGGCAACTAAAGCAGCTGTAGCGAGTCGTTTGCCTCACGTATCTGCTATCGAATAAAACATGGGAGATGCTGCCGAAGGAAAGAGTACAGAAGACGAAAAAAAAATCCGACAAACAGCTGGAAGAAGCGGAAAAGAAGAATTGGTATCAATCACCGAGCCTAGAAAGGGACAAACATTTTTCAATTCCCAAATCGGATATCGACTACTCGGACATAGCACACCGACCACCTTAACAATGCTGCAATTGGAAGATCCAAAATTAAAAGAGTATTTTGAGATGGCAGAATCAAAGAAGATGTACATTGGAGCACAATTCTACATTGCTTATGGAATACTGCACAGGAGAATTACTGACAAATTAGGTCGGAGCTTTGAGCAAGTGATTGAAAGATTACAAAGCAAGTTGCTACATATCGCCCATGATAACATGTGGATGAGGCACTTGGGTTGTAACAAAGCAATTGACAGGATCAAGCAAAATTATTGGTGGAATCATATGGGACGAGACGTGAAAAACAAGATCAAGTGCTGTGACGTTTGCATGCCCGTAGGGAAGTCCACTGATAAAAAAAAGCCCGAATGTGTAGAGTGCCAATAATCACCGAACCGTATAGGCGAGTAAATGTAGATACTGTAGAATGTTTAGCGAAAACCGAGAAGGGAAATAGATTAGATATCTACTGACGCTAATTTGTAGCGCCACAAAATTTCCTGATGCGATCTCATTGAAGGTAGCAGATTCTGAAGCAGTGGTAAAAGCATTATTAAATATATTTTCAGGGTAGGATTTCCTTCCGAAATCCAGATCGATTTGGGCACTGTATTTACTAGCAATCTAACGACCAAATTTCTTAACCGATGTGGTTCTGCATATCATCCGCAATCAAATGCAGTAGAACGATTCCACGGCGTATACAAGCGAATCCTAAGAGCTTTTTGTTAAGAAAACGGAGACGAGTGGGATGAATATATCGACCAAGCGCTTTTCGCGTTGAGATGTGCACCGCACGCAGCACGGATTTAGTCCCGTAGAATTGGTGTATGGACGTCAGATTAGATCGCCATTAAACATGATCAAGGAGTTGAGGGTTGGAAAGGGACTAATGAACCGGTAGTAGTGTACATGTGTACATATTAGAGTTATTCGATAGGCTAAGGCAAATGGTGGAAATAGCAAAAACGGCGATTTTGGAAGCGCAAACCTAATCAAAAGGTTATTATGATCAGAAGGCGAAGGTTTCACCTTACGAGGTTGGTGAAAAGATTATGTTGCATCAGCAAGCCAAGATCCACAAATTGCAGATGCAATGGACCGGGCCCAAATAAATTTTGGAAAAAAGGTCCGATGCGAATTATGTAATTAAAGAAATTTCGGGAAAACGTAAAGAAACTCTTGTCCATGTCAATTTGTTGAAACTTTATTTTGAAAAGGCTGAAGTCGTTGCAATAGTAATCAAACGGCCTGGGGAAGAAGGACTAGAACTCAAATTTCCAGAACTGGAAATAGAAGACACTGAAATTTTAAGTACTTCGGAAGTGTTGAAACAAGCCAAAGGGGTAGAAAATCTGACGGAAATCCAAATGCAAAGCTTGGAGAATTTAATCCGAGGATTTCCAGGGTTATTTTCAAATCGATCCTGAAGAACCAATTTAGTGGAACACGATATTGCTTTCAAGGAGGAAAAAAATTATCAGAAGTCGAGCGTATTCACACTCACAAAGAGCACGCGAAATTATCCACAACGAAATTGATAAGAGGTTAATATCGGGAGTAATTAGGCCTAGTAACAGCGAGTATTCATCGCCCATGATGATTGTGGAGGCTGAAGGAAAGGATTGAAGGCCTGTAATCAAGTGCAAAGCGTTAAATGCTATTACGGCGCCACAGCAACATTTTGTTCCTAATATAGAAGCATGTGGGAAAAAATGCAGCAAGGCCAGATACCTGAGCTTAATCGATGTAGAAAGAGCCTACTGGCAAATAGGGATGACCGAAAGAGCAAGTAAATATGCTGCTTTCATAACTCATCGTGGAAATTTCGAACCAGTGACATTAGAGCCTGGGCTGCAATCTGCTCCATTTTGGTTCCAGCGGCTAATGGACACCATATTGGAGGGAATGGGCGATTTCGCAGAATTATTTTTGGACGATGTGGCGGTACACTCAATGACTTAGGAGGAGCATTTAGAGCATCTACGTGCGGTATTCAAGGCAATGCATCAAGAGGGCCTAACGATAAAGCCGGAAAATCCGAGGTGATAAGTATATCTGGGACATAAAATAGATCAGGAATTTCGACAACCGTAGAGGCAAAGGTAGTGGTCTTACAGGAGCTTCGACGTTCCGAAACCAAACGGAATTATCGAGCATTTCTGGGAATCACAGGCTATTGCAATCATTACATCGCAAACTATGCAGACATAGCTCGTCCACTTACGGACCCATTACGAAAAAATGCGAAAACAAGGGTAGGATGGGATGAGCAGAAAGAAGTTGCATTCCGATTGAAGGACGAATTAAGAAGCGGTAGGTGTTGAGAGCTCCAGATTATTCCCGGAAATTTATCGTACAGACCGATTGTTCGAAGCGAGAAATGGGGGTGATCATCACAACGAGATACTAATCAAGCGGAGCATCCGGTATCTGAGCAAGAAACTCACGGATAGGGAGCAAGCTTATAGCACAAGTGAACTCGAGTGTGCAGCTTTAGTCTAGGCAGTCGGAAAATTAAAACCTTATTTGCTTCTGAGCCATTTTACTCTAGAAACGGATCACTGTCCTTTACTTGATTACGGCAGCTGAGCAATAAGAGTGGCAGATTACTGCGGTGGTCATTAATTGTGCAAATGTTAGATTTCACTGTTCTCTATAAACCGGGAACGAAATGCCGAAACGTGGATTCCTTATCTAGGTATTTTGTTTTTTTTTGTCAGGTGGTGAAATCCTTTTGTCAGGTCATTTTGGTATTTTAAGTAGCCACCTAGGCTTTAGGGCAGCGTGCCCGTATGCTAAACCCTTTTAGTTACTTATTTGGCTTCATCGCCTAATTCTATAATAATGATTTTGCACATATTTGGCCCCAAACGCAGTATTTCTCGTCTCGTTGAAGCACCCCTTTGCTGCTACTTTGGCAGCCGGGTGTTATCGCTCGCAAGAATTCCGAAACTTCTAGAAATCACTCCGTTGAGGCGCTTCGCCATTGGCTGTCTTTGATACCGGAATTAATTTGTTTTGTGGAGTGCATCGCCATTGGCTGCCGAGAGTCACGTGGCAAGGCCGTTTGGCTCACGCCACTGCAGGGGCCATAACACGGCGTGCTTGAGGGGTTCAGCTCTGACCGTTGATCGAAGGAGGTCGCGTGTGGTTGTGTGAGTGGCACGTCTTTACGCCAAGGCGTGGGTGTGTGAAGGGCTTCTTGGGGCCAGTTCTGCGTTGGTGAGAAAGGGGGCTTTCCCTTTGCAACTCGCTGTTTCAATGATCTTTCTAGGCAGGACGAAGTAGGCCTCTTTGCCGCTGTAGTGTGCTCTCAGGAGAGCGTCCTAACGCCGCCATCTTGGCGGATTCCAGCCCGTTTACCCCTAATGCCGTGTTTTGACGATTGAGCTGCCACAGACTGCCGCCTTCTACCAACTGACTGCACGCCACTCTCATGGACCGTCTGCGGACTAAGGTATTTGTAATTGCAACCATTTAAACATAGTAACTGTCACTTGTGTGAGCGTTGGTGCTTTGTGCTCAACTTTATGTGGGCGGATGCATGCCCCTTGCTTGCTTGTCGCGGCTTTTAATGCCGGTTTGAGGCCACCATGCTGCAAGACGCTACTTTGGTAGCCTGCTAGTAAGTTCATGTGCGCGAGTTTCGCGTTTCATCGCCTAAATAGCTAAAGAACTCTGCGCCTATGATTTGGTGTTACGTTTGTGCTAATTTTTAATTCAGTAACGTTAGGTGCGCGAGCTTCGCTATATTGTACCGATTAATACCTAAATAGAATTAACGCCTCGCCGTGCTGAGCCTGGCGCGCCCTAATCTGTTCGAGTTTTTTTTGTTTATGTTTGCGAGGGCTTTGTGCTTTGCTTCCTAATATGTAATATGTAAAGGGTCGAGCCAACTGCGGCCGGCCACCCATAGCGTGTTGTTCATTAGCATAGCGCGTCCATCAGCTGGTGCTTAACGTAAGAAATAACATAAGCTTGGCGGCACGAATTGCTGCCCAGATGTAATTAGCGATCAATAGACGCATATTTAGTTAAGGGACGTATTATTCCTATTCGACCTGTGCATGCTTTGTTTCAGATAGCGCCTTTTACAGTGTAAAGATTGGTGTACGGCGAGACGTGAGAGATCAGAGCGTGCAGGTAGGTCCAGTGATTGCGCAGTCTCGGCCAAAGAGTCCCAATATTACCATTCCAGTACGAAATTGTTATTTGAGCTTGCATCTCATGAGAATTCTTATCGACGAAGTGTCTTGAATGCTTCGCTCCCGTTTAACCGCCCAGGCCCGGTTATTCGAGTTAAGATAGCCTTGGTGGCGCCCTCATAATTTTGACGTACCATATATATATGCCTCAACACGCTTGCCCAGAACGTATCGTGTGACTCACGCCCGACTCCCTGAGCGTTCCAGCCGTGGCCCTTTAGCCTGTTTCTAGCAAATCTCAGGGCAAGTGTGCCAGTTTTCCAGGACTGATTCCGTGGTGCGATGCTCACCTTGGGTGGGTGTCGTAAAGTTGTTTTAATACCGTAACACTTTATGGACTAACCCCGAGCGTACGGTTCTTCCCCCGCCCGGGAGTGCTGGATTCCGGTGGTTCTCATCACCGTTTACCAGCTAAAACACCTCCTCGCTAGGTTCAGAAGATCTCACCCCGGAATCGCGGTAGCATTACTTCAGGGTGGGTTTATATTCCCGATACGATGTTGTTCTACTTCCTCTCTCCTTCTTTCTTGTTTCTTATTCTTCTGTTTCTATGAGTCCTCTCTTATTGTTCTTCTGCTCTTTCCTGTGCCTCTTTGGCTTGTATTATCTCTCTTATAAACTTGTATATAACATCCCACTTTTTTTGTTTTCTAACATAAGTGGTATTGTATTGTCTGGGTTAATATTTGTCCCTATTTCTGTTTGTAACCTTTCTCTCTTCCTTATCCATTTCTGACAGTTATAGAAGGTGTGTTCTGGGTTGTCCTCCGTATTCGTGTGGCACTGATTGCATCTGTCTTCATTTATTATTGCGAACCTTTTCAGATAAGAACACCCGTGGCCGCTCAGGAATTGTGTTAGGTAGTAGTCGGTGTTACCGTACCTTCTTTTTACCCAGGTTGGAAGGTCTCTAATCAATCTCTTTGTCCATATGGCTTTTCCCGTGTGTCTGTTCTACCTTTCTTGCCATCTATCAATTATTATGGTGGTTACTTCCTGTTTGCCTCGTTCATCCTTTCCATATGAAAGTCTTCTGTGTTCAACTTGAAGTTCGATAGGTATAATCGACGCTATGACCTGTACAGCTTCTGTCGAGATAGTACGGTAACCGCTTGATATTTTCAATGCTATTCTTCTCTGTTGTTTCGCCAGCATGTTTCTGTATTTTGATTGTATTATCGCCTTTTCCCATATCTGTGCCCCGTATAGCATAATAGAATGGGCAACGTTGCTCAGTATTTTTCGCTTGAGCGCGGTAGGTCCTCCTACGTTCGGCATTAGTTTTGTTAAAGCGGTAATTGATCTTTCTGCTTTTAGGGTCACCTCTTTTACATGTTCCTTCATGTGGGAGTTGTGGTCAAACGACACCCCTAGGTACTTTATCGCCTTTTTTGTCGTTATTTCGGTTTCTCCCACTTGTATTACGGCTTCACTCATTTTTCTACCCCCATATAAGATTACCGCTTCAGTTTTTTCTTCGGCAATTTCCAGTCCCTTCTCCTCAATTTTTTTCTTTAATTGTTCGATGGCTGTGTTTGCTACTACGATGATGTCTTTCTTTGATTTGACCGTTATTACTATGGCTGTATCGTCCGCGAAGCATATTGTTTCTACCCCTGGTGGCATATCAAGTTGAAGTATATCGTTATAGAAAATATTCCAGAGTAGTGGTCCCAATACGGAACCCTGCGGGACCCCACTGGTTACCTGCATTTCTTCCTGGTTTCCTATTAAGATCTTTCTGTTTTCCAGATAGCTTGCTATGACTTTCCTTAGAGTTGCACTGGTTTGCATTGTCTCTAGTTCATTTCGTATACCGTTCCATCGTACGGTGTTAAAAGCATTCCTAATGTCAATTGTGACCAGTATACATAGCTTCCTATTTTTGGCTGCCCTTTTTTTAATTTCCTCAACTACCTTTTTCACCTTTTCCATTGCATCTATCGTCGATGTTCCTTTTCTAAACCCATGCTGATTTACTGATAGCTTTCCTTCGGTTTCTGCATTTAATCTTCTTGCTATTAACTGCTCGTAAATTTTTCCCATGACGTTTAACAGGCATATGGGCCTGTATTTTATCTCGATTTCACCAGGTTTTTTGGGTTTCTCTATTAGGACTAATCGTGCTTTCTTCCATATATCGGGGTATTTTCCTTGTTTAAATTCTGCGTTCATTATTTGCAGTACATGTTCGGGGGCGGTTTCGAGGACTTCTTTTATAATGATTGGCGGGATCTGGTCCGGTCCCGGGGTCTTATTAATCTTTATCTTTTTCCTTACTTCCTCTAAGACCTCTATTGTGAACAGTTCTACCTCCTCTTCATTTACTTCAATACTGTTCCGTCTAGTTAGCTGGTGTCGTGGGAAGAGTTGTTTGGCTATCTTCTTTTGACGTTCTTCTGTTAGGGTAATGCGTGGTGCAAACCTCAGCTTTTTCGTTACTATTCGGAACCCAGTGCCCCATATATCCCCTTCTACTTCTTCGCATACCCTCTTCCAAGCTTCTTCTTTGGCTTTTAAAATCGCTAACTTAAGTTTTCTTCTTTCTTCAGCATATTTTTCCTTTAGTATTTGTTTTTGTTCTGTTGTTAGGATTCTATTCTTATTACCTCTGGTTTTATTTCGCTTAGCTTTTAGGCAAGTTTTTCTTATTTCAGCGATGTTAGGATTTCACCAGTATACCCCCTGTTTTAGCTTACTCCTTCCTTTTTTAGGGAAAGTTTTGTCTACAGCTGTTATAATTGCATTCATCATTTCATTGGCGTTTCCTTCTCTCATTCTACTTATTTCAATTTCCAGGTTTTCTCTAAAGTTTGGAATACGTGTATTGCAGATTTTCCACCCTTACTGCTGCTTGGATATCAAAATAGATATTTTGGTGTAAGCTTAGGTTTTTCTCTTCCGAGACCTGCCAGCCTCGGATGTTATCTGTGATTTCCTCAGAGCATAGCGTTATGTCAACATATGACTCAGAGGTATCTCTAATGAAGGTCGGTTTCATGCCAGCATTTACAATAGTTAGTTCTAGCCCTGCCATCCACTCTAGTATCATATTTCCTTTCTCGTCATCTTGAGTTGCTCCCCATAGTCTGGCTTTTGAGTTAAGGTCCCCGGCCAATACTATTTTTTTATTATGTTTTTTAATACTTTTACTTAATTCATGTAGGTATATCTCGAATGCGTTTGTTTTATTAGGCGACCAGTAGCATTTAGTATTTTGTTTAGTTAAGTCACCGGGAACCAAGGTATTACTGACAATTACACCAGATAATTGATGTTAATTCACTTAGGTTAGTTAAATTAGGGTAAGTTTAATGAGACCATGTCGTTCTGAGATTTACGACTGGTATGGCTTAAGTTACGAAAGAACGTCTTGTGGTATAAAAATCGATAGCTTTAAACCTCAAAGACTAACTTAATCCGGGGGCAACTGTCACGATTTTTCATTCTTGAGTGAAAATGAACTATACGCGGTTGTAGGAATAGACTCTACTTTAGTTAGCCATAAGCAACTTTTATCATACATATTTTAAGGTAGAATTTTGTAAGAAAAGTGGTCATTTTAAAGTTACAACAGGCGAGTATTTAGCCGGAAATGGAAACGTGCCTTTCTCTGGGACGATGGAAATATCCCAATCTCACAGAAAGGTTAAGGGAACATTTCTGCAAGGTTTATCTCGTAAGCCGAAGTATTAGGCAGAACTACGTGCCAACTGGGCAAATTCCTTTTAGTAGAATTATAAAATTGTATTGCCGATAATTTGCGAGGTGTCGACCGCTTGACCAATTTTAGCTTGTGAAACCTGCAAATTTGTCGAATTCATATAGCTATTATGAATTGTCACGTAAATCTGTACGTCACAAAGGTCCAAAATTCAGAATTGCTCTGATAGGCTTATTTGAAATTCTGAAAGCGCCTATCTAGTTTGCTTGGTCAAACTGGGCTTTAGAAGAATTTAGTTAGTTAATAAGTAACGGTATTAAACTTAAGTTGCTTTGTAAACGGCAGAAAATAAATGAAAGTATTTATATTTAAGTGTCTTATTATTCTCGCAACTGTAGCTTTAGTCTTCGTCTACAAGTATATTTTGACTAAAGGGATTGCCAATTACCCCGACTTTAGACGAATTCGAGAGAAGAGTATCAACTTTTCCGCACCCAGGCTAAATGGAGGTCGAAAAAAAGTCAAAATGTATCTCTTTCGCTCCATATAACAGATACATACCCTTTGAGATTTCTGGATTAAAGTGTATAACAGAAAGTTACTGTAACCTTAGCAAAGCCGACCCGTAAGCATATAAGGATGACCCTCGCAGGTATTTCTGCCTATAATGACAACTGTCAACCCATTGTAGGGATCCCCAACAGAAAAGTTCTCTGATGAAATAGTGCAAAAGCATCAGGAAACTGGGAGCATAAACCAGGTAGAACATGGCAATTGCAATATTAGACATACTTGAAAATCTGGGAAAAGTAGACAGTGGATACAAATACAAAGAAAAGGCCACACAGCAGGATGTGAAACAAAATTGGTGATGGAAGTGGACTATTTTAAAAACAAGTCAATGTAATTACGCGAGAGTGAAGTGAAGTGAGTGGCGCTATGAGACAGTTAGAATAAAATTGAAAAGACAATATTTTAGAATTAGAAATTTTGTAAATAATTTTAATTATAAGTAATGTTAGTCAAGAAGATTATTGTATTGAACTTGGTCAATATCCGTTCTTGTAGTTTAGATAAGCATTTGTTATTAACGACCAGGAGGAAGAAACATTTGAATAAAATTAATTATTGACACACAGTTTTTGGTCTCTCACTTAATTGCAATTTTAATATAAAAATATTAAATTTATAACAATAAAAAGTACACCATTGTGTAGAGAATTTACCAGTGCACCAGCAAACGCGTGGGTAGCAAATTCCATCACATAAATAATAATTTCTTCCGCTACCACCTTCCGAGGACTTCGGCAGGGACCAGTGCAGATTACGATCATCAGTTACGGGCACAATTGAGTTCTTGAGCCCGAGATTTCAACGGCAGCATATCCGCCCAGCGTGTAGAAGGCCCTTACAGCAGTTACAGCATCCCAGGGATCCAACTTCAAGCAGAGCTCATCAGGAGACGCTGTCCGAATGAATTACCGCAGCACTGTAGAAAAATCAGATTAGATTGCAATCAAAGTAACGATGTTAGGAGCCGGAAAGCAATAATTCAAACAAGAGCACGTCTTCCTGAGCAGAGATCCAGGCAGATTAAAGCATCTATCAAAAGCGAAAATCCAGTAATTGCATAAAATGCAGATTTGAGGTTAAGAGAAACAATAGCATGTTGGCGTGGTTTAACAATCTAGTGGAGGTTTTGCCTGCAAACAAATAGATTAATGCAGTTGAAGGCGTCAGAATTCATAAATTACCTTATCGAATGCTCATAAAACTCCTTTTGTTAAATTTAAATAATAAAACGTGAACCGCAACAAATAAACCTATTTGTGTAGGATTTTGACAGCATAGTAAAGTAGCTTCTGCGCGATTGAAGTAAATTTACAGCCCAGTGGCGTATCACACGAATTTTAACATTAACAAACCGAGCTAGCCTTCTGTATATTAAATTGCAGATGAATGAAATACAATAAAGAGCATAATACTTGCTACAGTATCAAAACGACTTTACGACACCCACCCAAGGTGAGCGTCGCACGACTGGATCAGTCCTGGAAAACTGGCACACTTGCCCTGAGATTCGTTAAAACAGACTAAAGGCCTCGGCTAAAGCGCTCATTGAGTCGGGCGTGGTTCAAACGGTACGTCGTTGGGCAAGCGTGCTAAGACATATACAGGGTACGTCGAAATTATAAGGGCGCCACCAAGCCTGTAGTAAAGGTGTGACCGAATAACCGTAGTATTCAAGATACTCCGTCGATAAGGGTACTCGCGAGCGGTAAGCTCGGACAACAATTTCGTGACTGAAAATACTGGATTTGCAATATTGGGACATTTTGGCCGCGGCTGCGCAACGACCAAACTTACCTGCACGCTCCGATCTCTCAAGTCCCGTAGTACACCAATCTTTACACTGAAGGGCACTATCTGAAACAGAGCATGCACAAGGCGAACAAGAATAATACGTCCCTTAATTAAATATGCGTCTATTGGTCGATTTCTACATTCGGGCAGCAAATCGTGCCGCCAATCTTATGTTATCTTATAAGAAAAATACGCATCAGCTGAAGGACGCGCTAATGCTACGGTACAACACACAACACGTGACTGGCCGCTGTTGGTTCGTCACTTTACATCAACCAGAACAGTGAAAAATGGGCGTTAGTTCATAACAATGAATCATACGCCTGCGTAGGCAACGGAAGCAGTGTAGCTATTGGTAAACACGGCGCCGCAAAGGTATGCGACGAACTAACTCGCGGCCTAATTTATTAGGCAGAGGGGGGCAGCGTAACTGCAATACTTGGCCGAAAAGGGGGCTTACATAGCGGTTCCTGACCTGACATGACCATTCCAAACATATAACTTATTAGATAGATGTTGGTTTATTCATCCTTAAGATGTTTACAAAAAAACAGACATTGTTATTTAACAAACAGATTTAACATATCTTGAACAAAGCTTTTTAAACTGATATAAATTAGCAGCCTGTTTAGTTTCGTTCGGCATTTCATTATATAATTTGAGTCCATTATAGAATAAGTTTTTTTGAGAACATGATTTTGCTGTTAAGGGCAATCTAAGGTCATTTACAAATCTAGTCTTATAATTATGAATATCCTTATTGTATACTATAAATTCATTCATATAACTAGGCAGTTTATTATTAATAATTTTAAAAATTAAAACTAGCGTATTAAAATAAATCCTTTGCTTAATGCTAAGCCACTGTAAGGTTTCCAACATTAAAGAAACATATGTTCGTCTATTGCAAGTTAAAAAAATGCGCATACATTTGTTTTGTAACTTTTGCAGTCTTTGTAAGTCTCGTTCAGTGGCATTAAATAATATACTGGAGCAATATTCAAAATGTGGAGCTATAATTGTCTTGTAGACTAATATTTTTGACAAAATGTTTAATTTAGAACTTATTCGACCAAAGAAACCTATCTTTTTCGCAGCTTTAGTTACAATATAGTCAATATGTTGTTTAAATTTCAATCTATTGTCAATTATAACTCCTAGATATTTAATATTAGTAACAAATTCTATATCTACATTATCTACCCTTACATTCGCTACCACATTATGCACTGGTGGTCCACTACTGATTATCATTGCTTTTGTTTTTGTTGTATTTAATTTTAGTTTGTTTAATTTCAACCAAGTCGACACATTTTGTATATCCTTATTCAGTTTAATTATAGCACACTCTACATTGCTATCAGCTACAGATATCAATGTATCGTCCGCAAATAAATTAATTTTACAATTATTCACAGATAAATTTACATCATTAATGTACAGTATAAATAATAAAGGCCCCAAAATTGTTCCCTGGGGGACGCCCAAGCAGCATTTTTGGTTAAAATTACGTAATTTAGACTGACAATTGGTACCTTAACCAATTTCAAATAAACCTTATTGACCTAAAATTTACGTAAAATATACTTAAGTGGGGAATTAGAGGACGTCAAGGCGACGTCCTAAATAGTTATATAAGGAATAATTCTCTATTGGCCAGAGAACGTATTTCCCTAAGTAGGTATTTGAGACCTAAAAATTACGTGGGATTTATGTCGTATTTTCGTATTTTCGACAAAATCAGTTATCTTTGTCTATAAGCAAACTTTCTTTCTCGATCGTCAGTTATCCTCATTATTTTTGACCAATAAGAAATGCTGCTACAGTATAAACATATGAAACAAGACACGGGCTAGACCAAACTTATATCGGTATGAGTTGTAACCGTCATTATGGTTAGGTTAATGTTTACTATTAATATTAGCGACTTTGTACATGGAATTGCATAAGTTCTGAAAAGCTGATGTAATTGCCAATCAAAATTTACTGTTAATATGAGCATTGTACTTCCAAAAAATCGGCGCGCCCTAAATATTTTACATTTTAGAACTAATAATAATAAATATTTTATTTGTATTTTTAACATTTTTGTGCTTAAAGCTACCAAAATCGTTTCATATGGTTCCTTAGTTGTGTTAATACAAAAGGTTTTAATTTTTATTTTCTTCAGGTGCATAATTATTTATTTATTTATTAACTAGATTTGATTCTAAAAGAGGCTCCTACAAGAAATATGGCGGATGTAAAATCATGTGACCTAAAAGTTTAGATTAGTTAAAGTTTAGACCTAATGAACAATTTTCCCATTAATAAGGTCCAAATTAGTTAAACTGAAGACTTAAAAGTCGAGTAATACCTATTTAGGTAAAACTTACCTTGAAGTTGCTAGGCTCCCAAAATATATTTCGACTTAGAAGTTATTAAGACCTAAAATGGTCGTTTAACCCTAAATAGGTTTATTCGACGATTAGGCTATATTTTTAAAGTGAGGTTATGTGTGTACATGTAACCCATGCTGCTGATGGTAAAGTTGATGATTTCAGAGATTTAACAACTGTAGGGGTGAATATTGGATTCGTACGTTTTATTCTGCGATAATAATCAGTAGTGAGTCGATATGGTTTAAACGTACTATTTAATGTTTTCTTTATACGGCCTTCCATAATCGTTCACAATAATAATAAATCTTTGGAATACGACTCTTCTGACAACATGTATACACACGAAATTGTAAAACATAGAAATTCATCAATACAACGTTATCGACGGTGCTAAACCTGTGTAAAGGCATAAAGACGTAATTTAAACTAAGAGGCAATTTACTAAATGTTATTGGTTAGGTAAATTAACTTTGAAGTCATATTTGTTAGGAATTGTGACTATTAAGTCTAGAAAGTATAACTGGTAATCATTTAAGTTAAAATTACGTCAACCATACGTAAAATAGGAATTCAGTTTGTTTAATAAGTATATCAATGACTTATATTTGACTTCAAAGTTAAGTCAAAATACGGAACATTTGTACGTCAAAATTGAGTAAATTGTCCTTATTCTATTACTACGCCAAAGACTTCGACCATGTAGTCAGTATTTAGGACACCATTACGTATTATTTCCTTACTGACTAACTTCAAAGTCTCTCTAACTTTTTGGTTAGATTTTAAGGAATTATGACATAATACTTTCTTACAGAATTACCTTAAGGGCGGTTAGACTTTACAGTCGTTTTTTATGAAAAAATTACTTAAATACTACTAAAAAAACTACTAATTGGCAAATATGCGTTGTAGGTTAAAAGTAGAAGTTGAAATTACGTACTTTTGACTAAATTAAGTTATCTTGGCTTTAATCTGGTAAAAGTAACTTGTTTTGCTGCTTGGGCGCCTAAAGCTACTTCTTTTGGTTCTGATTCTTCATTTTCAAATTTAGTAATTTGCTGCCGCTTTGACAAATAACTCTTGAACCACTGTAATGCTGTACCCTGAATTCCGTATTTTCTCATTTTTTCCAATAATAAATGTCTATCGATAGTTTCAAAAGCTCGTTTCAAATCTAGAAAAAGTGCAACGACTTTTTTGCCTAGCTCAATATCCTCTTTCCAGTTCGCTAACACTAAATTTAGGGCCGTTTCACACGAATGATTTTTGCGAAAACCAGACTGAGCGTTAATTAGTATTTCATTTCGTTCTAGATAAATTTCTAGCTGTTCTTTGGCTATTTGCTCTAATATCTTTTCAAACGCAGGCAGCATATTAATCGGTCTAAACTCTGAACACTTTTTTGTTCCAACTGCTTTTGGAATTGGTCTTACTGTTGCTGTCTTCCAAATTCCAGGAAAAGTTCCGCTTTCAAAGGATTCATTGATGATTTTCAACATTAGGTTTCCAATTACTGGTAGAGCATCCAAAATTACTTTAGAATTAATACCATCCGTACTGGATTTATTATTTATTTTTAAAATAACTTTTTCCAATTTATCCATCGTAATGGGTTCAAAATAAAAAGTATTTTCGCCACGGGTTCCAATTCTATCCATTATTGTACTATTAACATTTTCGATGCTTTGATGAATCTCCTTTACACTATCCAGGAAGTAATTATTAAAATGCTCTGCAATGCTTTTCGGTTCTATTAGCCTAGTATTTTCAAATTCCACAAATTCCGCCGTGTATGCAGTGTCTTTATTTACAACTTTCATAACTTTTTTCTCTATCTCTTACGGTTTGGCTGCTGACCAGCGTCCCGGACAGACAAAACAGCGTCCCGGACAGACAAGTCTATTAGATAAAGAATGGTTCTATTACAGGTACCTTAATTTGTAGACGGTCCTTGAGAATGGCGTGCAATCGGTTGGTAGTTTGCTGCAATCCGTGGCGTTGAATCAGCCGCGATACGGCATCTGGGGCAAACGAACTAAGATCCGCCAAATATGGCGGCCATAAAAAGCACTCCTACGAGTACAACGACTGCGGCAAAAAGAGATCCAATACGTCCGGCTGGATAGATCCTCGAGCATCGAGTTAAAGGGGACAACCCCTTACTTACAGAAGCAGAAACGGACTCGCAAAGCTCATCGCACCCACGCCTAGAAGTGATAACTGCCACTCGCACAACACACAACCTCTCTTGTCTGTAGTTCTGCCGGAACTCGCGTCTGCAAGCCTCCTGGTGACGCCGCGCTATATGCCCGCGGAGCAACAACCAATGGCGACGCGGAGTTTTCGCCAGTTCAAACCAGTTCTTCGCGCCTTAGATGGGCACGCGTTATACAAAGGGTGATCTAGCAATGGTTGAAACGAGACAGCTACGCCCATACACAGGGTGTTCGGATTTAAATGGGAAAGAACAGAGCTGGTATCTGTGAATATTTGCTAAATGAAATTGAAAGTGTTGACCTCTGATTCGAGATACAGACAAACTGTGCTGAAGGTTTAGATGCTCTACTTGTTTGCCTAAGGCTGCAAAATGGCTTAACATACTGTTTTATTTGTAAGTAGTTAACGAACCCTGTTAAAACAGAATTATTTTTGGTCAGTCTAATATTTGAATTAAATAAATGTAAGTAAGGTAGGTGTAATTCAAATTATTACTATATTATATCACATTACATTACATTACCTTTACATTACATAATTGGTCGCCAGCAACGTTAGGCGAATTGTAATTAAAAATAATAAGTAGTAGCAAAAGCAAATTAACAAACAGTAGTTAGAAGCCAGTATAAAATTAAACCAGCTCTCAACGTGCGGCGAATTTGAATTTATAAAAATAGTGATTATCAACAACGAAAAAACACAAACTGTATTATTATCTAACATATTTTCCACAGGATAGGTAAACTGTGTTAAACTTATTTTAAAAATCTCTATTAGTGTGTGGGTAACTTGTCCGTGAGTGCAAGCGTTTTCATTTGTATACGATAAACGATAAACTAAGCAAAATGACGGATAAGAGATCGAGAAGGCAAAAGAAGAATGAGGAAGGAAAGGAAGAATGAGGAAGAAAAGGAAGAGGAACATTAAGTCGAAGAGGTTATCGAAACACAAGAGCCACTGACGGCAGAGCAGATGCAAGGGAATCAGGTCGCATCACAACAGCCCCAAACTTCAAAGTTAGAAACAGAATTGAGTGGAATTCTGGAGGCATTATTAGGGAAGATCGAGGATACAACACAGAGCGTTAAAGAAATGGAAGAAAAGGCTGACGAACGAGAAACAAGATTTCAAGAAACGACCCGAATTGAAGCAAAAGAGCGTGCGAGGAAGAAAGAAGAACGTGATAGGAAGTTACCAGAAATAATCACAAGTGATGTGCAAGAGCTAAAACAGGATGCAGAGGAGAGAGAAGATAGGGCGGTAAGGCATGCAGAAATCTTAGTCGCGGCAATGAAAAAGGAATTTGAAAAGATGCAAGTTAAAAATAAGGAAGAAATACAAGCAAAAATCGACGGTTTAGAACAAAAATTAGAGGGATTCAAAGAAACAGCTAGAAACGAAATACAATAGAAAGTGTTACAGGTAGTCGATGAAAGATTAAACAGGAAAGGAGAAGAAATAGAAGACAGAATCTTAGGACTAGAGATTAGAACACAAGGACATTTGGTACAGCAACAGGGAAAGTTGGAACCAGATTTAGGCAGCCTGAAAAAGAAAACAGAAAAAAGATGGAAAATGGTACACGAAAAGCAAACCCAGAATGAGATCCGTATCGCATGGTGGACAATAAGGTCACAAGGGGGCTATAGGGAATAACCGAGAGGTTGGAACAAATACATGAGTACCCTGTTAGTGTGGCATCACCGAGTATGAGTATGGAGATGATCCCGAAATTTGAGGGCAGATACGGAGAACTACAGATGATTTTCTTGGCTCGACGACATCATGAGAACCGTGACAACAGAATGCCAAAAATTACAGATTATCAATATGGCTATGCGGGGTAACTCAGAAATTTGGCACAGTATTATCAAGTGCAAGTATTCAACTTATGATGAATTTAAAATACTCTTCACGGAACAAAATTGGAGTAACTCGCACCAAGCCCAGGTTAGAACGGAATTAACAGCGGGGAAGTACATTGATAAAGGAGGTTCTCGAGAGATTTACGTCATGCACAGGTTCAACAAGGCACAATATCTTACACCAAATCTGCCAGCGGAGGAAATCATACAGCACCTGTCGAGGCAACTTGAATCCGAAATAACAAGAGATTTCCTGGAAATCGTGAGAAATTACGATCTGGCAGTGTATAACGAAAGAGGAGATAACCGAACAACGGAAAGTCAAAATTATAGTAAAAGGAAATTGGGTGAAACTTTCGAAAATAAGTTTTGGCCAAATAATAATAATTTTATTATAGGAACTATAATCGACAAGAAAGAAGGAATTACAGTAACAACAACTACAACAGAACATATAACCAAAACAGAGGGTACAACAATAATTGGGATAACCAAAAACGACAGAATTATAATAGGGGGGATAATAGAAGAATTATGAAGATTTAATCGACGAACGGAACAAGAAAAGGTGCCAAAAAATAGACCAAAATCAAAACAGAGACCGCCATTATATCAACGCTCTGTTTAGTGAAAAAACTGAGAACATAAAGGATTTGCGTTGCTACATACAGGTGAGTGTTTTAACTAAAATTATGATTGTGTGTAATTATTTATCATTTATCCTAGTGATAGTGGACTGCTTAGCATGCAAACAATCTTGATCCTCAGATGCTGTTTAACCTGTATTATATAAAATCAATACTCTCCGACTTTAACCAACTTGAGGTTGAGACACCTTTGTAACGCTAGCTCCCGTTTGAATCCGATTAATTCAATATTAAATAATATTTGCTGATTTAAACGTCGCCGACCTTTAGCGTTATCAAGAACCGGGCGTGTCCCAGCAAGATAAGATAGCGCCGACCGAAGTTCCGCCCGTGAAAACAGCGCAAACAAAGGTATGACGGGCGCCGTTTCTCCCCACCTAACAGCATTTCAAGACCTATAAAAGGGCTTGCAGAACGCATTTCAAGGGAGATTTTCCAAGAGATTCGTGATTCTCCTCCAGCATTCATTCCAGCAAACACCTAGTTCCCGATCCTTCATCCTGTCTTATCCAGAAAGTTCCTCCGTCGACTCTACCAGTACCTGGGGACCCGTTCCGAAGCTGAGTTCAAGTTAGTGGTTTCGCAAGGAACGCCTGACACTCAGCAATAATTTTCCCGAAACTTTCTAATAAGCTGAGTTCAAGTTAGTGGTTTCGCAAGGAACGCCTGACACTCAGCAATAATTTTCCCGAAACTTCCTGATAAGCTGAGTTCAAGTTAGTGGTTTCGCAAGGAACGCCTGACACTCAGCCATATTTTCCCGAACCTTCCTAATAAGCTGAGTTCAAGTTAGTGGTTTTGCGAGAAACGCCTGACACGCCAGCAATATTTTCCTTGTAAAAATCCTACACCGAACACCGTTTGCAATTCAGTAATAACTAACGGTATATTTAAATCCCAGCTCCCTTGCATTTTAAATTTACCGCCTTGCTATTCAAGCAGAATTAGAAGCTTCAAGCTACCTAATTAGAATTTACCTGAATTAATCCGTGAGAATTACAGCGGCCGTTTTGCTTGAGAACTCTGTGGGCCGCACTTACAGCTTCGCCAAGGAATTCACCTGGAGGTGCTGAGGTAGTTAACCTCAAAACTCACGCCGATTCGGAGTTTCTCGCTCCGAACGGAGCCCCGTCGTGCTGCGAATTCCCCGGAGCATTTCACCGACAAACTGTAGTTACACGTATAGGGTGAGAACTCGCGTTAGCAGTTTTAATTTGTTATTTGTTTACAGAAACCAGAATCTGCAGCTCGGCGAAATTTGACAGACTGCGCTGTGCCGTTGCGCTCGTCCCGAAGAGCAACGAAGTAGCGGCCCGGCCGACCACGACGTCCTCAAACGAATCGCGCACGAGGTCACGCCCGCGAGAACCAGGAAGCCGCGTTTTTTATACTATCGTTAATTTCGAGCAATGTACATCTCATTTAATTAATTACACAACAGTTTACTTATGTATGATAGATATATAGAATAAATGTTATACAGGATACTCCGTTGGTGGTTTGCTTATTTATGGTATATCTGAGCTAACGATCCAACCCTATCTCCGAAATATGAGCTAACCCGTGGTAAATAAATATTGCAACCCCTATAAGCAGGGGCGCATATTACACCTTTACGAAGGTGTTGAGGTTATCTAGACGCATCGATAAGCCGAGCCTGCAAAACTCTCAGTTGTGTTGTTATTGGTAACTTTAGTTCTCGACTTCTTTGTTTGGTCGGTTGTATTAGCATGGGTTGATGTACATATATCTGAGTAACTCGTTACACAACAACAGAGACTACTAAATTTAAATTTAATGCTTAAATCTAGTCGCTTTTTTATATCTAGAGACTTCAATAGTTACATGCACTTTCTTATAGAACACTCCGTATGTTGGTAGCACTGCTTTGTAGGTAGAGATAGGCATACACTTTTACACGTGCTACATTTAAATTTCCCACTCAAATCTGGTAACTAATCTAGGGATTTCATCTAGTTACATATACTTTTTAAGGAACACTGCTCTGTAGATAGAGATAGACATATACCTTTATACGTGCTGGATAGAGACAGGCCTGCAACAAGCCTTTGTAATAGAGTTGTGGAGGTGCGGTGCTAGAACTGGTACAAACCCTCTACTGTTTTAATATAAAAATATTTAATTTATAACAATAAAAAGTACACAATTGTGTAGAGAATTAAAAGTGCACCAGTGAACGTGTGGGTAGCAAATTCCATCATATAAAAAATAATTTCTTCCGTTACCACCTTCCGAGGATTTCGGTTGGTGTCAGTGTGTCAAGGTGACATATCCTTCTGTATATAGAGAAATCGACTGCAGCGCAAACTTGTAATGTCAACTTAAACGTTATTGTATATCACACGGTATATAACATCATTAAGGCACCCTTACAAAAACTCGTTTCTAGGCCACCTACGACTTGTACATGCCGAATCCTTTGAAAAAGGCAGAAAACTCAACGGCATTGTGCCTCATTAAAAGTATATAGGTATACATCAAGGGTCCGGCAACGATGCGGGGTTGGAATATATTTCTACAACTATTAAAGTTACAATAATAAGGTTGTGGAGATAGATAGCCAAAAAGTTTATTGTAGTAGGTATAAAAAATCTGATTGTCCCTTAAGGTCCAAACGTCATACATGTGAAGGTTGATAAAATATTTTACGTTTCGCCACTTTAGATGGCTTCATCAGAAATTATTGACAAGTGATATAACTAAAATACAAAAGTTAGAAAATTAGATTAAGTGAACACATAGAAAAATTTGTCAAGGCTTACCAAAATGGCTTCCATAAAAGTTTATAATAATTGATAACAAAATTTGCAAATGACTAATTAAAGCCACATTGCAAGTATACGGCGTCTAAATGGATAAAGGTGAAATATTAAACAATCATTTTTGATTGAGGTTAAACATTAACTATATTATAGATAATGTAATTGAACAATAAACTTTTAATTGAAAGTAAAGGACAGCTTGTTTTGAAGAAGCAAGCTGCCAGAATGAGGAAAAATGCAAGATGTCAATTGTATGCGTACGCATATTTAGCTTAAGGTCAGGTCCGTATTTCGGATGAATTTTTGAAAAGATGAAAAAATTCAATAATTTTAGGGGCAACTACAAAATTGGAAAAGAAAAATTCGAACCGTTTTACTCAATTAAAAATATGATGAAAAATAGTTAGGGAGTTATTTAAATAAGTTGTGGTAAATAGTACTTAGATTTTCAATGTCAGTTTTATAATTGATAGCATTTGGACTTTTTTTAATTTCGAATTAGAAATGATCGAAATTAAAAAAAGTCCAAATGCTATCAATTATAAAACTGACATTGAAAATCTAAGTACTATTTACCATAACTTATTTAAATAACTCCCTAACTATTTTTCATCATATTTTTAATTGAGTAAAACGGTTCGAATTTTTCTTTTCCAATTTTGTAGTTGCCCCTAAAATTATTGAATTTTTTCATCTTTTCAAAAATTCATCCGAAATACGGACCTGACCTTAAGCTAAATATGCGTACGCATACAATTGACATCTTGCATTTTTCCTCATTCTGGCAGCTTGCTTCTTCAAAACAAGATGTCCTTTACTTTCAATTAAAAGTTTATTGTTCAATTACATTATCTATAATATAGTTAATGTTTAACCTCAATCAATAATGATTGTTTAATATTTCACCTTTATCCATTTAGACGCCGTATACTTGCAATGTGGCTTTAATTAGTCATTTGCAAATTTTGTTATCAATTATTATAAACTTTTATGGAAGCCATTTTGTAAGCCTTGACAAATTTTTCTATGTGTTCACTTAATCTAATTTTCTAACTTTTGTATTTTAGTTATATCACTTGTCAATAATTTCTGATGAAGCCATCTAAAGTGGCGAAACGTAAAATATTTTATCAACCTTCACATGTATGACGTTTGGACCTTAAGGGACAATCAGATTTTTTATACCTACTACAATAAACTTTTTGGCTATCTATCTCCACAACCTTATTATTTCATCGAAGCAGCCAAATTTTCATTCACCTATTATTAAAGTTACATAAATATTGTATATATACACAAGTTGTAGGTACAAATATGGTTCACATTAGTGATATAGTTTTAGTTATACAATGAGGCTGCCAACAGTGTGGCAAATCAAACTTACCTTTTTTAAATGGAATGCCCTATCTTTCTGTAGCTTAAAAGTTTTGCATTGAAATACAAATACTAATCATTTTAGTATAAAGTTGTAAAGGTCTAACGTCAATCATTTTAACAATTTTATACAAAAAAATGCTGAACCTTATGCGGCTGCTGTAAGTAACACACAACAATTAAATGAAGGAAAGGTTACCAAAAAATTGTTTTTCTTGAACCACCTTTCGAGTGTAAAATGGTGGTTTTGGTTACTAGTGCCATACAGGGTGCTCAACATTTTCAAATTTAATAATTCCGATTTTTATTTAATAGAACATTTTGTATATCTTAATTTAGGACAGGGAAACTAATGCCAGAAGAATGCTGATTAAAAGCACTTTTAAAAACTACGGGGATGTACAGGGCGTCCAATTTAAACAAATGGAAATAATTATATTTGCAGATTATGTTCTTTGTGTATCTTCAATTCCCAGAGCAGGGAAGGAGAATTATTTGAACATTTAACGTAATTACTTAAGGGATTTTGGTGTATTGACTTTGGTTTCTTTCTAATCTAATTTTATTTGATACTGGAATTAATTTATTTCCGCAGGTATCGTTTTTTCGTGTTTATTATTTCTTGTATCAACACTGACTGGATTTACATTTTTAGACCTGATTTTGTGTTTTTATTTTTGGAGAGCTCAAGGGTTTAAATTATTATTTTAACGGAGTTTGTCTGTTATCCCTTGAAATATAGCATCTTTAGGGGCTTAAACTGTTTTTTATGTTCAAACACTCATATCTCAAAAACAGTTGAATTCACAGGTACGAAGTAAAATCAAATGAAACCTCATTTAAAAAATCCTTCCTTCCTTTTACACTGATCTTATAATTAGCAAAAAAAAATATTTTTAATTTTTGAGCATTTGTAAATTAAAAAAAAAAATACAGATTCTACAAAAACGGTACAAAATAAAGCGTTCGTTGAAGAGACAAATTTTCTCTAAAATGTTAAGCTGAATTCAAAAATGTAATAATATACCGGGTGTTCTATTTCAAATAGGAGTTAATAAAAAAAAATAGCAAAAAAAACAAAGGAAACCCATTTTAGAAGTATTCAACTGGAAAATTACCTATCTCACATAAATACACATTTAAAAATAATAAGAATGTAAAGTTTAAGAAGAAATCGTTGCAGCCGTTTTTGAAAAAATCGAAAAAACTTAAAAATCACTGGAGTAAACACCTACTTCCGGTTATACGATTTTCTTCAAAAGCCTGCTGTCTCATCTACATAGTACACAAAACCTATATATGAAGTTCCAAAGCAATACCTCTTTCCGTTATTGAAATATTCTGTTCACAGACAAACAGACCAATCTGTTATAAACTTTGCTTATGCCACGAAATGGCATCAGAAACAGGTAATATTTTAGGAAATGTTTTATTACTCTTTCGCGTTGCAGTTGGAGCTGTAAGACTGACGCCTCTATATATAGTTGTATTGTACTAGAGTTATTTGAAATGTGTTACATTATTTTCATTTGTAAAGTGTAGTGCAGGTGTGCGTATTTTGAAGTCAGATAAGATATTTCAGAGAGCTTCGTGACAAGGTAGGTCCAAATTCTGGAACTGAGCCCGTAAATATTTTTCATTACAGAGGAACACTGTTCTAGTAGAGTTTTCCCATTACATCATTGGCATAGTGTACACTAGGAGAAGCCTACAGCATAACAAGGCCGTGTCTCCTTACCTTTTCAGGTACTAGCACAAGCGATCGCTCCTCCTGTTCTCTAGGTCTACGACTCACTTCCACACCACTGAGCTACTCAATTCCTTTTCAGAATTGTTACAGGCTGTAAACGGGATTGTCTCTGTAAAAATATCTATCTCCATTCTAGGACTTGAATGTGAAGCCAGCATGGTCATTCAGTGGTGTTGTTTTTTCAAATAAACAATCGGAAGTTCCGAATTGACCAAGACAAAAAATGCACAGATTTCGCAATCCTTGCAACCATCGGAGGGTGTTGAAAACAAACACGATATACATATAATGAACATGATTTATTATAATTTTCAAAACTGCAAATACAAATGTTTGTTACGTATCAAACCCAAATCAATTAAAATTAGTATACAAATGTTGGTTACTTAGCCTAACTAATAAACTAAAGTAATGCTTAATGAACAGGTTACAGCATTCATTATTATACCAAAAAAAAAAGAAATACAAAGTGGCACTGAAAAGCACCCAAAATGTCAACGTTAAAAATCTTATACATAACATAAACACATAAAAAGTAAATCACAAAACCGAATAAAAAATATTTAAAAATCTTATACATAACATAAACACAAAAAGTAAATCACAAAACCGAATAAAAAATATTTAAAAAACGCACCCAACAAAGAAATTGAATACAATGAACAATGCGAACGTACATAAATTATTTACCAATTGTTGGTATTTAAAATTTGTTCCTGGTGTGTACCCCGATTGTTATCCGCAGTCTCATCATCGTCGCTGGAAGATGATGAATGAGGGCCAATAATGACATATGGCGAATTTTTGGGAATATTAAATGATGACCGAGGCCCACATTATCAACAAGTGCTGCGCGCTGTTAAAACATAGCTTCAAGAGTCATATCTAACGAGAAACCCGATCGCGTTATTTTAAATCCTTGTACTTGAACAAACATCATGGTATGTAAATGTGCCGGTGTCACCAACTTTTTCCATTTCTGCATTTGGATTTGTTTGTCTTTTATCTCACCCAGAGGAACGGAAATTTTGCTCGGCATTGAGTTGCTATTAAATATCCGGAACCCAAACACACCCGGCTGCTGTTTCCCATTAATACTCTTGGTAGCATTTAATAATTTATTGCGGAATGATTGCAAAGAGACAGGTACATTGTTTATAGAAAACTTCTCTAAGGCGGAACAGAAATGAGTATTTTGAGCTAATGACTTCAAATCGTTAACAAAATGCTCGATAAATGCTTTCATAAGTTCACGACTCTCTATATTCCACCAGTAGTCCACTGTTGGTAATAACATTGCGACACGATGTTTGGGTTGTAAAGCTTTAATGTCGTGAATGACCGTGCGTTGGGTAAAATCTTGAGAATTAGTAATAAAAATACCGTAGGCATTCGTAACAAGAAAAAGGACCGGCGCACGCTTATATTGAAACTGACAGTAATTTAGCTTATTTGTTGGAGATTTTCGAAATTTGATTTTTTTTTCGCATAAATTGGTAGCCGTTCTAACGGGATCCATGTGTAGGTTCGCGGTCCGATAGGAATCGAAGAACTTAACAATTTCACTATTGTTACACATACCATCGGAAGGCGGACGCTGAGTGTATTGATTGTTAGAAGTTTTGTTTGATTCATCCTCGGACGAAGAAGATGAATTATTTTCAACGACTGCAGGAATAACTGTTTTGGGTCGTTTTTTTGTAACATGTATGCGTGTGATGATGATGCTGCAAAGGTCGACCACTATTCAAATGCGTTTGATCAACGCTACATAGTGAATCCAATAATTGTATTACTTCTGGCATGTCTTCTTTCTGCTCAAACCTCGTTTCGGAAACGTTGGGAGCATTTGCAAGCCACAATAACATATGACAATGTGGTGACCCTCGATGTTGAAATTCAATACGGCGAAAGTAATTCACGACGTAATATTTACCAAACGGACCAGAAGCTTTTTTCAACGAATTTATAATGCAAGCTACTAACTTATCGAAATACAAACAACAAATGACGGGATCACTGTTAACTAATTCCGCTTTCGCTGCCCCAGTCATACTGTCAAATACGGCATCGTCAACCGTTTCCTCATCCAACAAATTTTGTTGAAATTTGTACACGTATCGCAGCAGCGGATACCAGTGAATTTCCGATGCACTTAGTGTCATAAAAACAGTAGGTTTTCCCAACTGACGCATCATTGCAAACAAATCGCGTTTGCGTGAGTGCCAATATTGAACAGAATTGGGAATATGTTTCAAGAACGATTCATTTCTCTCCAGTCTCCTTAATGAATTCACGATCTTCTAATTTAGAGCGCGTAATGCGAACATCATCATGGCAATGTGATCGAAACATAACATTGAAACTTTAAATGACACGTAACCGCAATATTTAAGCCGCCATGTATAATATATGATCTGATTTCACACCACGGCGATCGCGCCTTCGAATTTCACTTGTAGCAACGGAATAAAGTGTTGCATGACCCTGGAACTGACGCAGCTGTCCGTAATAAATAGTGGGAAACGATAATTCCTCCGCATCCTCATCAAACGCCAACGCTAATGGGCGATTGAATTGCCCAGGAGCCATGTTTAAAATGGCATCCTCTCCGCAAAACAACGTTTGCCGCACCACTGTTGACATCTCCTCAGCACTTGTGTGTTCCTCGGTTTTGTAGGTTATGTTGATTATATTATTCCGAACATTGGAATCTACAAGTTGTTTGCTACGTCGACGGCGCTTCATATATCTAGCACTGTCCTCATCCTCTTCCGAAGATGAACGATTGTCAAAGAACGTATCATTGACAGAAATATTATATTTGCGATACAGTGGTGTATCTAATAAGTATGTGAGCCAAATCTTATTATTGGTCTTTGACATACAATTGGCCAAATAGGAACTTTTATGCAGTAAATTCCGCTTCAACGATATGTTGAATACATAGTCATCCTCCAATTTCCGTGGTAAATGCGTGACCATAGTGTTCACATCCACGGGAACATTGATCACCTGACCCACCAAACGCTTCGACCCACTAAAATATCTAAGTTGTGGAATCTGCATAAATGGTAGACGCGGGGCAATTAATCGTTCCGAAACAGGACACAAATCTGGTAAATGGGAAGGGATTTCCGGGTAAACATACCCGTTGAGAGTTGCCAACGTTGGCACTTTCTGCCTTCGTAACGTATTATAACATGTGTTGCACACTCGAAAATGATCCTCATCTACATTGTAGTTCAACGTTTTCAAAAAATCATACATTGGCGATTGCGGCACGACACTCGCTAACCGACTGGTCCACCATAGTCGATCACAAACACGACAATAGTCATCCAAAGTATCATTGAAGAAATGTTTCTGCATGTAGATTTGAAACTTATTTGTAGAATTCTGAACATAGTCTGAAACCGATCCCGAGTCTAGTGTAACGTTTACGCTGTGATCCACTGTGCGTTGTTTCAACCGTTGTCGATATGCACGGGAGCGTTTCGCACTTGTTTGTGGACGCTTGTGTTGTGCATCCTCACCATTGTGTTCCCTTATGCGTTCTTTTACACGCTCACGGTATGCACGCGAATGCTCTGCAGATGTTTTTGGCCGCTTTGGAGGCACTGCTTCGTCATTCCTTTGTTGTTGCAAATTTTGTCGCTTATGTTGCCGACTCAACAGACTTTTCTCAGCACTCGTAAGTACATTGGATGGTCCAGCCACTGCATCATCATATAGAGTTACAGAGATAACACGTTCCATAATGCGACATTCAGGAGGCTCTAAAAAGCAGAAAACAATACGATTTTTGATTTAAAAAATAAATTAACAAAAGAATTAGAGCAATAAATGAATTACAGTAGACGATCAAAATAGTGAACTAATAACAACCAGGGTAGTTCACTTTTTCGATTTGTTCACTAGTTAGGATAATTTAAAAAAATGTACAAAAGAAGAATTTCTAGCCGAACGGTTTTAAAATTTTTTCAGCCAACCGTCGCTGGCTGTAAACTGACATTCGTCTATTTCCTGATATTTTTGTTTAACTTTATTGCTTGTATATAGGAATGTTACTTTCGCGCTTTTTCGTAACGTTTTGCGTTTACCAGGTCTCGTAAATGTATTGTTAACAGCACCTAAAATCTCTTCTTTTCTTTTTTTAATTGCACAGATATAGATGGTTGGTTTAGCAACACCATATTTATTTGCTAATGAAGTTACACTAACAGCATTTTTTAAGTATTCAAGAATTTCGACTTTATCTTTTAATAATAAAAACTTGCGTTTTACAGACAACGTTGTTAAGATATGTACTAACTGTATCTAATACACCGCTTCAATACTAAAGTAAAACAGAAGGACTGAACCAAGCGTGGTTGCAAAATTGTAACAGACATAAACACCTAAATTAACGTCCGGCATGTTTGGGTATTTAAAATATCAATTTCATAGTCTCACATCATCAGCAGAAAAGTTGTTCACTATTTAGAATTACAGGTATTCACTGTTTCGAATAGCCCTATATTCATAACACAAAAATTTTCGTGTTCACGCTAAACGCCGTCTGCAGTTGAAATTGTTTATCTTCTGATTACCGTCGCCGCGACCGCGACATGAAATTTGATACGAAAACAATATTTCGGAACAAAAACTATAATTTGCATTTAAGTTTGACACATGGCGTTTCATACTTGTAGTAAACGTCCATATTATGCTTGCTAATGATAATGAACGGCAATTCTACTTCCAATATAATATTTTGTGCTTTGTGCTTACCAGCTGTTCGCTTACGTTGCCTATATAAGTGACTCACTCACTCAAGTTTGATACACAACTGCACTCTACATACGCGCTCTGCATGATGCTTGAGCTTGACGATTTCGTGACGGAATTTTGTGACGGTCGAAACCTCGAATCAGCTCCCTATAAGTGTTTTCAACACTAAAAGAGAATTCCAATCTGCAAAAAATATAGCTGCAAAATTAATATATGTAGGTCATGTCCTGCGCAATGGTATACAATGTTGAAACTAATTGTGAATGGCAAAATAAGTAATATGCAACTTATTTGACTTTGTGATATGGAACACAAAAATAACTGAAATAATTAGGTGCTCTAAGAACTATGTAAAATATTAGGTAAGCACTTTTTATGGAACACAGCTCGTAAATATCAACTGAGGGCGTCATGAAAATAGCATTATGAGTTTATCCAGATGAACACATGTTAAATTGGTTAGAGACAGGAACAACCTATGTAAATGTGAATAGGAAACTATCTCATAGCAGTGTACAGAGACAGAAGTTTATTAGCAAATTAATCCGAATATAAAGTGGTTTATAAAAGTAAATTTCGGAAACCAGTCAATCAAAACAATGGATGCTAAATGAGATTATCGGTGAAACAATATCGTATATGTGGTTTGCTCAGAGCTGAAATTGTTGTGTTGAAGCAAGTTATTATCTGAAACCTTTACCAGTGTATTTTCTGTTCAAAATCGGTTAATTATATTACAATTCTTCCGGTCGACGGCCCAGCAAATATGTTGCACTATGCGAAGTTCAATCATCAGTGCAGTCGAAGAGTTTTTTTAATTGCTTAGAACTACATTGCATGTGTGCTTCTATTAGGTTGTATTATGCAAACCTAAACAATCTACAACCTAAAATCAACATTTCTGTTTAGTATGCAATTAATATACTAGGCTCCCAGCTAATCAGGCTGATGAAATGATACAGTCCCTATCTATGGTTTTGAAAGGACGTAAGAAGCTTGGTGTAACCGTTTCTTACGGATTTAACGGCGTCTACTACTTAGTATGGCATCACTTGGAAGCAGTATTAAGATCGTTCAGTACACGTACCTACTACTTACTGGTTACTTTACATGGGTGACTGGATAACACAGAATTTTTGCTTTTATAAAATCGACCAATTGCTTCAACAGAAAACTGCCTGCCGTAAACGAATACGCTGCGATACAGTGCAAAAGCGCTTTCATCAAGTTCACAAGACTTACAGTACAACTAATGGCTCTCTGAATAGAAAAATCTAAACAAGTTAGGTAGTAGAGATTTGATAATGTTAGTCTATAATAATTATTTAAAAGCTTTCTTCTTCTCAGATCACCTATTAAAGTGTGTTTTTTGCGAATTTTGAGTTATGTTAAATTAATTCCTACTTTCTTAGGTATAGTAAAATGTTCCTGTTTTTGTGCGTGAAATTTTTATTAGTAATATAACAAGGGCGACACGTAGTTGCCCATAATTTTGCACACGTCAAAGGTTGAGTGCAATGGTTATTACAACCAACTGTCACATGACTGATATCATCAAATAATAATTATACATTTGCGTTGCTACCAACACTCGACCCTTGACGCGTGTAAATTATCGGTAAATATGTCTCGCCCTTGTTGTATTACTAATAATTATACCACTCCCTCTAACATCAACCAATGAAAAACGGCAAAATGCATAGTTGCGCATGTACTAACTTTTGATAATGTACATAGCAACTGACAATCACATACCTTCCTGATTAATAGGTGATAATCACACGCCTTCACAAATATCACGTTACCTACTGTCAGTACAATTGTCACAACAACCACATTAACTGTACTTTTAATATTTAAAATACACTATTCAAACGTTGTTTATTGACTCGTGATATAATCCAGCCGAATGCAACTCGTGCCTTCTTGATTATCAAATCATTTCTGTTTCCACTCTATATATTGACTCGCGCGATTGCCAAACAATATATCTCATGTAAACAGAAATGATTATTTGATAATCAAGAACCCACTAGTTGCATTATATATGATTATTACACACAACTGTCACATGACTGATATCATCCAATGAGAACCATGCAGTTTTTGAAAATCGACCAATCCCGAACTGATTACCTGATAAGCACCCTAGGGATGTTTATCAAGCGATAAGCGCCCTAGTGCTGATTATCGACCCCGTAGATGGTGTCATAATTAGAAAATTAAATGCAGGAAACAAGCAATTTGAGTTTTTGGGCATTATTAGATCAATTTTAAATCATAATTCGTATACGGGTTTTGTGTAATACTCTTCAAAATATAAACGCGGGAAACATACGTTTGCAAAATTATCAGTAAGTATGTCTCGCCCTTTTTATATTACTATTGAAAACTGGCACGAAGGCTTGCACGAGGGCAGTTTTCTAAGAGCAACCAGCGCGATTACCCTTGGCACCGACAAAATCATTTATATGTGTGTTGCTCGCTTTTATAATTTCAAGACTATTACACAAAACCCTTATACTAATTATAAAAAGGTTGATCAGATAACGTCAAAAAATCAAATTGCTTGTTTCTTGCATTTGCATTTGTGAACAGTTTTCTAACAGAAAAGTCGAGTAAGAATTGTTAAGGCTAGCTTAAAATCCCGTACTTGGTTTTCAAATATTCGCGCTTTTTCTCATCTTTCATTTCAAGTATTGGCAATTCCGTTTTCGGTTTTCAAATTCAAATACCGACCCTTCCCGTTCGTTTTAGTATAGTACAATTTTGATCGTTCTCACGTATGAGACCCGACGCAGATGTTCTATGACGTCACGTCGTGAAAACGAGTCGGGTGATTTAAGCCCCCACTATACGTAGCAATACTTGCCCCTGCGTGTTACTTCCAGCCCATTCCGCTCCGGCCAAGAACTCAGTTGAAAGGGGGTTTGACCGACTGGGCATGGTTCAGGGCAAGGTAACACGATACGGATAGTTGATGATAATCCATTAAAAAAGAATCGACGGGCGCCACGGCTTTTGGGGATGTAAATCTCAATTCAACAGACAATTGGACAAAAGCCAAAATCCAACAGCCGTTGCTTCGTGTTGCTACCCCTGAAGGCGCTCCACAGCTGTATAAGTTTCCACCTACCTTTGGCTGTCCCTCCTGAAGTTGTTTAGGCCCTGTACAATGGAGTATACACAGCGCGACAAAAATACAGGTTCCTGTCACTTTAAATGGACACACGCCAATAAAGTACAAGAGTGGAGTTAAAGTAAAGTGATCTATTAACTCAAAATTTACACACACATAGTACTGGACATGTAATATGCACTAATATAGGGGTTAGTTAACGTTTTACAGTAAGAATTTTACGACGGGGACCAAACGTCCATTGAAATCTTTTGGTACCAAAATCCAAGAAGCTACAAGTATAGAATACCAGTTCAGCTTTCTCTCTGTACTTGGAGTCAAGCTACTACCATATATGTAACGTTTTGTACAACTCACAGCGGCCTGTACCTAATTAATATTGTAAGGTACAAAATAGCATGCATTATCCATCGAATGTTTACGATACGCACCCCACTTCTGGAACAAATAGCATTCTTAAAAATAACAATTCACATTATCTTTTTGTTGGCGTAGGGCTAAAAAAAACTGCAGTTTTCTATGAAAGCAGGCGGGGAGGGCCTCGCATAGGGGTCCTCTCCGAGGTTGCTTGAACATACTGCCAAATAGGGGCTACCTTATGTACGACGGGGCGGCCGTCCAACTCATACGGGAAGGTGTTTTAGTGAAATCTTTACCAAAAAGATTAGGGAATTGATCGTAACGACGGACAACCAAGATCTACCCTATAGATATTCTTAGGCCGCGATTTTTTTTAAGTTCAGCTCACTATAGCGTATGCACGTATTTACCGACAATAACTATAGGCCAGTCACCGTAGACACAAAAATCGCGTTAGGTCGCAAAAAATTGCACTGCGCTGATTTTTTGGTATGTTGTAAGGATCGATAACAATAGTGTAAAACCAAGTTTGCAGCTTCGAAAGACCTGTGCTAACTGCGTGGTGCTTGAAAAACCTTTTTTTTTTTACTTTTTTCAGTTTTTGGCTTATTACTTCTAAAAGCTGTATCCTACGAAAAAAGTCGTCCTGTACACTTTTAAAGTAGATTAAATTTTCTACAATTTGAGTGTAACAACAGCTTCGTAGGTCGAACATGTCCAGAGATACAGCGCTTCAAAGATTAGCAATTTTTTTCAAAAAGTTGGAAATTGTAGTTTTAGCCTCCTTCCGAGCAGAATATCGGTTAAAATGCTCATCCTACGAGGAAAGTCATGGGAAATAAAATTGTAGACCAGTTACTTAGCTTTAATTTAAGTATAAGTGTAACCCTATAGGTCCAATAGTTCACTTGTTATCAGGAAAAAACTAAAAATTAAGGAAAACGGATTTTTCAAGAAATGGAGCTCCTGTTATTAATATTGCACAGTTACTTATAGAATGTTACAAAAATGAAACGGCCGTATCCTGATCAAACTGTTCGAACTGTTACTTTTCAATCAAAAATCTTGTTTTTCGTTGAACTTATTGAAGTGTTTTTTGTTTGTTTTTTTATTCTTCTTACGAAATGGGTGTTTGTTTCATGTGTCGCAGTGTACTTGAAGAAGGGACGGGGACAGTGACACTAGTGACAGTAAAAAACGCGGTATACAGAAGCTAATGGAAGTGAGTGAGAAACGTGGGCTCCACCAGAACAAACAGTTATCGGTTAAAATGATCATCCTACGAGGAAAGTCATGCGAAATAAAGTTGTAGAGCAGTTACTTAGCCCCACCATACAGCGCCGCGAGACATTTATTGCCAGCAGAGGCTACTTCCTCATGAGTGGCGTCATGGTTGAGAAACGTGGTAGCCGCGTCAAGAAGGTCTGGCTGTTTTGAAAAGACGCCTAACATCTTCGTTTTCCCTTGCCAGAAAAGGGCAGAGGTGGTGTCGCAACCAATGAAGGCGTGAAGCAACAACTCTATCCCAGGGGGTAATGAGAGCTCTCCTCGAATGAATGATGTTGAAGAGAACTGCTCACAACCGGTTCCACCCCTACCACTTTTTTGGAAGAAAACATTTTGTATGCTGGAGCCTAATCCATTAAGGAGCACCAAAAGGTCGACATCCTCTCCAGCGATTATGACGTGCTCGTACTCCTCGCTCTTCTCCAATGCTGCCCTCACAATGAGGCAATCGGCGTCCTCTGGGGCTTGTTTTGTTTCGATCCCTTGGCTATCCAATCCAGTGCAGATGAAGTTGATCGAGCGCTGCTTGTTTTTTGGGTTGGACAATAACTTTTCTTGGGGAACTTTTATCAGTGTCGATTCTTCAAAAATTATGTCGCTACTCGCTGAGGCTGCGTAACGACGTAGCCGCTCTGCTGTCTTTGTGCTCATAGCAGCGCCCTCTTCTGGGTAGCCATCGAATACAACTGACACATTTTTCCCAAAATGGTTGAACGTGTAGGTAATGTAAGCAGCTACTATTTCGCTCACTGAGCTGTTCCGTTGCCATATAACCTTGTGAAGCAAGTACCCTCCGTCCACTACAACAAACGTACTTTTTCCAACAGCGACGTTTTCTGGGAGGGGCGTGAAGGCAGAGTAGATTGATGATTTTGTTCCTTTTCGCATTCCCTCTTCGGAGAATAGAGCCATGGGATACGGGGCCAACTCGAAAATTGGCATTCCTCTCTGGTTTCTGCCAGGTATGCATAGATACGCTCCATAACCTCTAGGAGCTGAGGTTGCTCAGAACGCCCTCTTTTACCTCCACTTGATCGCTCCGTGGAGAATAATTTATGGCGGTAGTGAAGGTGGTACCTGCACTTCGCAGCAACCAGGTCACCTATACATGAAAGACGCTGTATGATCTGTTATCCCCATTCACCAGCACGTCCAGCTGTTTCTAGATACCAATCTTTTTCTAATGTTTCTACTGTACGGATAACATTCCGTCGAGAAAGAGGTAATTTTTGCTGGGTCTTGAGAAATCCCTCAGTGATTTTTTCTCCAGAAAGAAAACAAATATCCCCCAATATGTGATGCCTCGAGCCCGAGGCAGAGTTCTCCCTATCCCTGCGTGAAGTCGAAGCTTCGGGAGCTGCATCTCCTCCACGTCGGACAGATGCTTTAACATTGCTTTCCACGGTGTACCTCTTCCTGAATGCGTCATGTACGGTGACTTTATTCAATTTACTCAAAAACTGTTTGTTCTGGTGGAGCCCACGTTTCTCACTCACTTCCATTAGCTTCTGTATACCGCGTTTTTTACTGTCACTAGTGTCACTGTCCCCGTCCCTTCTTCAAGTACACTGCGACACATGAAACAAACACCCATTTCGTAAGAAGAATAAAAAAACAAACAAAAAACACTTCAATAAGTTCAACGAAAAACAAGATTTTTGATTGAAAAGTAACAGTTCGAACAGTTTGATCAGGATACGGCCGTTTCATTTTTGTAACATTCTATAAGTAACTGTGCAATATTAATAACAGGAGCTCCATTTCTTGAAAAATCCGTTTTCCTTAATTTTTAGTTTTTTCCTGATAACAAGTGAACTATTGGACCTATAGGGTTACACTTATACTTAAATTAAAGCTAAGTAACTGGTCTACAATTTTATTTCCCATGACTTTCCTCGTAGGATGAGCATTTTAACCGATATTCTGCTCGGAAGGAGGCTAAAACTACAATTTCCAACTTTTTGAAAAAAATTGCTAATCTTTGAAGCGCTGTATCTCTGGACATGTTCGACCTACGAAGCTGTTGTTACACTCAAATTGTAGAAAATTTAATCTACTTTAAAAGTGTACAGGACGACTTTTTTCGTAGGATACAGATTTTAGAAGTAATAAGCCAAAAACTGAAAAAAGTCCAAAAAAAAAAAGGTTTTTCAAGCACTACGCAGTTAGCACAGGTCTTTCGAAGCTGCAAACTTGGTTTTACACTATTGGTATCGATCCTTACAACATACCAAAAAATTAGCGCAGTGCAATTTTTTGCGACCTACGATGTTTTAAATGACTGGCCTACTAAACAAAGCGCGTAGAACGTAGTTTACAACCAACCCCCGGAGGGCACGGATACACTCAATTAAAGACAAGGGTTGTTACTTCGAGTATTACATACCAACTGAACGTGCTAAATGTTTTAAGCGGAACTGACTCAATAAGATGCTACCAAGCTCGCCGTAGTTGAGATTGCGGCATGCAGGAGAATTCCGACGTCTCTATCTCCCTTCAACTTACACGATATAAATCTGTGGTGCCGGAAATTGCATCACCTTAGTCCAAAGCGGCTATTATACCGGGGGATCCTCGGGCCTGGAAAATATCGTCATGCAGATGCCGGCTGGTGTAACTTAATACCGACTTTGTCCGACTTGAATTCGGTCGAACCTCAGGGTACAGGTTAGTGAACTAATTAGCGGGATCTGTACGATATGGTAACAAGGTTGCAGATGTTGTTCCTATAAGACCAGAATGTGCCTTAAGGCAAAACTAGGGCAACAGATTTCGTTACCTCTCCTAGAATTAATCGCGGAACCTAAGAGGGTCTTGAAATTTGTCCAAAGTAGGGAGTTTTGTCCCAGGCGACGGCCGTAAGAATACGTGAGCATAATTTTGTTCAATCAGATGTAGGGAGCCTTAGCACCCGCCCTACAGCAAACCCGTCCGTCGCCACATTTCGTCACATAACGAGGTACAGTCTTTTTGGTTGTAATGTTGTGTTAGAGTGAATCGGTTGCATGAGTGAGACAGGAAAAGCAGAAAAAAGTGTCCCATATCCTGCTTTATTCAGCTTCGACAGTCGGCATTAGAAGCTGCGACCGTGTGGTTGCTGTGAGTGACTTTCCCCTTGTTTTTCAAGTGTTTGTGTGGCCAATATGCCTTTCCTTTGTATCGAAGCATCTACTGCAATCAACTCTCTTCGCGGACCCTTCTGAGAAAGGTGTAATCGTGCCGAATTTGGGAAGCAGAGTACCTAAGTTGTGGATGCACTCTCTTCAAATATTGCCCGGCACGGATCTTCATGTGCACCCATCGTCGTTTTATAGAATCATTTCCTACCGCACTTACAACCCTTAGCGTCCTACGATGTCTGTTGCTCATCGGTCAGCCTGCGGCGCACAGCGCCTGTAAGGTGGCTTGGCAAAATTAACAGACTAACAGAGATAAGTCCGAAATCAGCCGGAACGCCTTGCAAAAACGATGTAGTACAGCGACGTTATTCTAACTTCAAATTTCGACCAGGGCCATCCGAAATGTTTCTCCCCCATTCTCCCACTCTGCTCCCTGAGCAAATAGCTGGTCAATCGTCTGTTACACAAGTTGACGCGCAATTAGGATGAGCTTTGCATATTTTAAACATAACCTGCCCCCAACGGCCCATTTAGACGATCCCCAAAGTACTTTAAGGTCGTACAAATCGTTTCGTGCTGCAACAGAATACGACCTTTGCCTTCTGAAAAGATTTTGTCTTAAATTTGCGTCTAACTGTTAGCAGCTTTAAAAATATGGTAGATTCAAAGATTTTGACTTTTGAGTTGACTGAAACAATTTCCCTGCAAAAAATAAAGAAATATACATAGATGTTTAATTCTGTAAAACCGACTACGACAAACAATAAGCTTGAAGATTGCTAAGCTAGCCAGTGGAAGGTGTGGGCTGCAAGAACAGGAACTCGTTTGCAATAACCGCAACCATAGTGGCTCGAATGTTACGATGACAAATTAATTATTTTTATATACTCCACATGGATACACCTGGGTCAGTGAATAATGCAAGAAGTAAGTACGTTCTTCTTCTTCTTCTATCCTTTACCCCACGAAGGGGTTTGGTAGTATTATCAGGTAGTTGACACAGTTGTTGCCCACGCGTTGCGATCTTCAGATAAGTGTATAGCATCGTGCAAAGTATGTCCTGTCAGTGCTCCAACTTGGTCAACCCATCTTTTAGGTGATCGACCCCTTAATCTACGCCCCTCAATCTTTCCTTGAGCAATTAAATTCTCCATAGAATTCTTCCTTCGGGATATGTGACCGAAGTATCGAGGGAAAGATTGGCTGACTTTCGTGGACAGTCGGGATTCAATATTAAGTTCTTTTAGTATAGAGAGATTGGTCCGGTGTGCTGTCCACGATATACGCAAGATACGTCTATATACCCACATTTCAAATGCATTAATTCTTTGTATGTCTACTTTTTTCAAGGTCCATGTTTCTGCTGCATACATCGCCATAGGGAAGATAAGTGAATGGACGAGCCTTAACTTCGTTAATTTTGTTATAGCTGAGTTTTTCCAGATTCTTGTGGGCTTTGTTGTGGCCGTTCTTGCTATCGCCAAACGTATTTTTATTTCTTCTCTGCATTCACCGGTATTTGTGATCAGCGAACCAAGATAGTTAAACTTTTCTATCGTTTCATAACCTGCGACATTTTGAACTTGTGGTTGGTTGTTATGCACACGATCTATTATCATAACTTTTGTTTTATTAGCGTTTAGTTTTAGTCCGTATCTCTCGCTAGTGGTTTTCAACCTATCCATTATCTCTTCCAGTTCTTCTTCACACGATGCTATAATAAGTGTATCGTCTGCATACCTAAGATTGCTGATCTTCCACCCCCCTATCGACACTCCACCTCGCCACCCGTCCAGCACCTTCCGCATGATGTGCTCGCTATATATATTAAATAGAATTGGTGATAAGATGCAACCCTGTCTGACTCCGGCTTTAGTAGAGAATTTATTTGACCTGACTGTATTGATTCTTACGTCGGCTTGATTATTTTCATATAATTCTTGGATCAGTCGTACGAGGTGGTTCGGGGTGCCCATTTCTTTTAGTATGTTCCAAAGAAGGTTCCAAGTTACACAATCGAATGCCTTTGAATAGTCTACAAAGCAGAGATACATCGTGCTTTCTCTATCAATTGACGGACGTTTAAGATCTGTTCTCTAGTGCCTTTGCCTGGTATAAAGCCAGTTTGTTCATCTGATTTTTGTGGTAGGAGAAAAACCTTTAGACGTTTATGGAGGATGTTCAGTAGGACTTTACTTGCATGAAGTACGTACATATAAGTAACTTAATTTTAGTAGTGATTCACAAGAAATTAAACAGCAAGAAATGTGAGTAATTTCTTGCGGAGCTCAGCTGTAACTACTGGAAGCCGAAAAAATCACCTTACTTCTTGCCCAAATTGGCCGCGTTTAGATTTAGGTCTTTTAAGTAACCAATGCATAAAATATTTCCTACGTGCAGTTGGCCTAACATATTCAAAATTAGTGGTAGTACAGCACATGAAATTTCTGGAATAATTAATCCACTTAGCTAAATGCAGTAATTTGCAGAGCGTGCGATATGAATTTATCAAAATGAGTCACCCCGGCACTGAACGAAAAATGTGACACAGCTGCTACGATAACCTGCTATCGCATAGGGTGGAAACTTGCCACGATCTGCAGTCTTGAAAATACGAGAATAATAGAAGCTTCAACTCCAGGAAGTAGATAACTACCGTACCGCAAGACGCTGGGGCGTTGTCGAAGAGAAAGAGATATGGCTGTAAAACAATGGCAGATAGGAGCAGCCGACGTCTATGATATTTGGTATAAGACATTGATAAAGTTACTCAACGTGTGACGTGTGCGTTGGCCCAATTTGGATCTATAACACAAGTGTGTCTGAATTTGGACGCCGCCAACTTCAATCACAATTTACACCCGACATCCAGAGCGCATTCTCCTGCAAACCGTTACAACGCAATACCTCCTAAACTCCATTAAAAGATAGCTCACCCAAGAGACAACATGTAGGGTATAGAATCAAGATTCTTGGCCTATGAGAGGCACTTGAATGCAGCGCTCTGGTCATCAGCATTAAGCCCAAAGGAGGGGCTTAAACTCCCGAAGCCTGCAGTCACTGCAGACCTGAGCTCTACCAGCCCGCCACCGCCGAAGCCAGCCTCGTCCGATCCAGCCCAGGAAGTCGCTGCCAACCTTCTCCTGAAAAACCGCCTCCAAGCCTGACCAGCCCACTCACTTAGTCGCCATTGCTAATAAGTTTTCCTATAGCCGCCATCGGTTGCAGATTTCCTGCCGCCTCTTTTGGCACACCTAGCGCCTTTCGGTAGAACTTAGCTATCCCTGTGGTGGCTCCCACGCCTCTGCAATGATTAAGGCATCTGGTGAGAAAACTCCAAGTCACCTCAGCTCGTTAGAGCGACCTCGCCATCTGTACCGCTGAATAATGACGGCTTGTGCGCCGACCTCAAGCCCCCGAACCGCACAAACTCCTGGGTAGCGGCTCCATAGCAAACTACAACGACCTATGTAAGTCGTTCATTTTTAGAAAAATAGGAAATATTAGTTCCTTTAAGGTAAAATCCGTCTTACACGAGGCTCATCTGCCACGTAAATTCGTCAACCACGAGCAATAGCATGAGAACGATTCCAAGCGTGTTAATCAATCTTAAAATTTACACATAAATGCACTGGTCTGCACCGTATTTTGTTTATGAGTGATGCCATATTTAATAAGTTTTCAGAAATCACTGCCACCCATGCAGCAGCGTCCCGAGAGCGCACAAGGGAGACGTTGTTTTGGTATTCTATTCCCGAAAGGTGTGTGGGGTTTAATTGGAAACCGAAGATTTTTTTATTCTATGTACTATGCAAGACAAAACAACTGGGAACTGTTACAATTTTATTACTGTGCTACCTTTTACACAAAATGAAGAGCCAGTATTTGGTTTATACGTTTATTCAATAAATAAAATAAGAAAAGCAATATTCCTTACTATATTTTCCGAATTCTAGATTAAATAACCAATCTTATTTTATGTGCACTAAGCAAGCAAGAACATCTTAGAATTCTGATTTTTATTTGATTAAGTTTCTCTCTTCTCCTTAAAATTCTCTTTAAATGGGTTGAAATAGTTTCCAAAGTTAGCACATTCTGCGGCAAATGCCCCTTTGCTTTTGGAATGCGGTTAGGGTAAAATCAAGACTAAATAAACAACAGGAGATTAGGACGCGCGATGAGAATGTATACAATTACAATCACCGTAGGTTTTAATTGGAAGTTGTACGAGTTACTGCATACAAACAAATAAATTATATTTCAGGTAACTGTTCTCATTGCCTCATATTAGTTTAATGTTCAACTGAATTCAAACACTGACTACATAAAACCTTAAATTGCAACATTAAAGATGAAAGGCCGCTGTTCTATGTCATGTTGATACCAGCTTAAGCTAATAATAGTCTATAATCGGGCTTAATAGGAATACTGTCGCAGCCACTTGGTCAGAAATTAAACTGTTATCAGATAATATTTTCTAACGAGATAGTGTGATGGAATGAATCCATGCTCGAAGGATGTGGCTTTAATTATGGCAATTTGCATTGACCTTAATGGATTCAAATACAGGAAACTGATATGGAAATATGAAAAAAATATTTACAACTTGAATTGCAAAAAATACGACAACATAGCTGCTGAATTAAGACTGGACTACCGTGAGTTCATCGAACAGAATTTTTGATAAACGACCAATATACTGCCTAGCCACTCGTCTCGACTTTATAATATCTAGTTCATTGGACTATTGTGCTTGTACGATGATATCGAAACAGATTTGATAAATGTTTCAAATATTTTTCTGTTTTTATGTAAACCTCTAACTACATATACTACAATTTGATAACAGCAAAGATGTTCCGCACTAACAGAAAACTGGAATTTTAATTGAACATAATGTAATACCTATCATGCTATAAAAACAAATTAAAAATATACAACCCACTTCCATTTACAAAACCAAAACTTTTTGCAAGAAGCTCAGCGAACTTCAGGGGAATTACATTCTATGATGGTGGATTTATAACTTTACAGGATTTCATTAAAAAAAATACAGGCGTGTTTCGATATCGAAAAAGATTTAAGGCTAGGTAATTTTGCCATAAAAAGAGGTAGGCCAACATCGAATTACAACAGAAATGTAAAAGAATGCCTGAAGGAAAAACAAAAACTTCTAATGGTCCTAAAATATTTTCCCCTGCATTCGCTTTTACAGTATATTCGGCAACGTTTTACGTTGTGGTGTATATTACGTTCTCTATATAGCGTTCTTAATTTTTTAAATAAAAATTGCCATTTGTTTTTTGAAAATTTTGGGTGGACAACTTCAGAGCGGAGCTACATTCGGCTTCCATTATTGCAGACTATAGAAGTCTTAACTTTCCATTTTGTGACGTTTAGTAAATGAAAATTGGTTGGTAATCTGATGCAGATTTAATTTTGATGGTGTGGTGAATTGCTGCACTTATTTCTTTAATCAGTGTTTTATAGTATTTGGAAGTAAAATAATTTATGATCTGCCTAAAATCTCAGGTATAGAACTCTTATCCGTCATGTACACGTGGTTCCACGTTTTTTCGAATATATTTTACGCTGTTTGTAAGTTTGGTTTCACTTTTCTCCGATCTTCCAAGGTTATTCACATTATCTTCCGAACGCATCTGGCAGCACGACCTCTCTACTTGCCGATTGCGCTTTGTACTGTTTCTCGAGGCAGGTTTTGGACAAGTATTTCGACGGTGCATCCAATGATTAGAAGCGCGTGTCTTAGCGAACCTGGCTTGTTATGGCAGTTTCTTAATTTAAATTAATTGGAATTTGGTAACTAGTAACTGACGGCTTTGTGTATTCTTTGGCTTTATATGAAATTTTCTAGTTGTTAAGAATGACATGTAATTTCCCTGATATATAGGCGCTATCTGTTCGTTGAGCGAAGTGCATGTATTTTTATATGTTAAACGGTATATTTCTGTGTGACTGCGTTTGTTTGAATAACAAGAGTAGAAGGAAAATACAAACCATACCGTAAACTAATCCAGAAAGGCGAACTAGACGGAAATACTACAAAAATAAATAGAATGATTAAAAGTGAGTTTGAAAAGAAAGTATAGGGGTATAGTATATAGGTAGATTAAGATGTGGAAGACACGGCAAGTTCAGAAGCATAAAAAACTTTTAAATTGGTTAAAAAGGCATCAAAGAGACAAATACTTAAAACGAATATTCTACATAAATCATGAATAAAACATCAATAGGAATTACTGGAAGAACGAAGGCCAACATCTAAGCATTTAATAAGAAACTATAAAAAAATACAGTTTAGAAAAAATAGAACAAAAGGAGTGAAGGTCACGAAATCCACTAAATTAAGAACCGCTTCTTGTCCTGGCGGTATATATCTGAAACTTATAAAATACGATGACACTAAATTAATACGAAGGTCCTTTACCAAAAATGCTTCAATGGCGAAGAACCTTCGCAAGATCGGAGACATCACACTACCCCGACACATTAAAGGGGATCTAAAGCAACCTCAAAAACTGCAGAAGTCAGAGGTATCGCTGCTATATGTACATTGGAAAAAAATTTTTACCTTTGGATTACAGAGCACTGTCGACAAATGACTTGAAAAGCACGAGCGTTTGCCAGCTGATCGGTCTACGATAGATAACATCTTTAGCTTTTTTGCAATGTATGGCTTGTAGTAGGAAACCTGGTGTTAGGGTTTTCAGGTTGCGCGGGCGTTTCTGATGTAACCTAACGACTGTTACCGAAATGGCTGCCATGACCGACGGCTTAACATGCTCTCCAAGGCACCGCTGGCTGCGATAACATTATTTAACTCTGGAGGCTGTTTGACCATCCTTGGAGCATGCGGTTATGCAATTAGTTATCTTTTCCTTTAAGCTGGTGCTAGAAAAACGCATATTGCCCTAATACTGCTAGAAAAGGTTTAAGAAAACGTCCTAATATCGCAGTTATGGAGAGCAATAAAAAGTTTATATATCAATTCAAACCCTTCTGAGGCCCTAAAACTATATAATAAAGATAACACGACTAAAATTAAGTTTGGAAAATCCCTGGCCAACGCATTCAAGGCGGGGAAAGGCCTAAGGCAAGGACACTGCCTCTCATCTACTTTATTTAAAATTTACTTTAACAGTAGCAATGTGGGCTAGTAAATGTAGGAATAAGGGAATTGAAGAGCGAGGTAACAACATAGTTTATACTTTGTCGATAGCCAAGTTGTAGTCGCGGAAGGTGACGATAATTTAATTATATGTCTCATAAAGTGCAGCGAGAATACGAAAAATCAGTTAAATTTCTGGAGTTCCGTTACCTTCAACAGCAACAAAACTTTATTTAGAACCCTGAGGTCTTAACAACTTAAGAAGATCTATGAGGGCAGCAAGTCAAGTACGTGGACCATCACTTTTAACACGAGAAAGCAAAAGAGTGTGTTCTCGCAATCTGTTAACAGTTGTGTGATCACATTCTACTGAATACAACATTTCTCACTAAAGTAATCGCTTTTATATATTTAAAGCATCGCTTAAGCATTAACATTTGATTTTTCTCATAATCAATTAAACATTAACAGTGGGTACTTGTTAAAACTAACTAGAAGCTACCGAGCCGAGATAGCCTAGAGTATATTAATAATGGAATTGGTTGTCTAAAACTTATTCATAGTTTCGCATGCTGGATATAAGGCACCGCCTAAGCGGAAGTCTTCTGTATTTCAAGCCGATTAATGTAAAACTTTAGACTGATGTGGAATTAGATTACGTTAGAGCTGCTTGATAACGCTGTTACAATCCTTAGTGATTTATTACGTATATTTCTATTAGCACACACTTGTGTTTCGGGACGGAAGGAAGAATCATAGTTGATGTGTTGATGCAGCTTTAGCTTTACGTTATAAATATAAACTCTTTATTTACTAATAAAACACTGTTGGACCCTGTGGTTTAAAAATATCACAATTTGTTAAAACCCCTCACCACACAAATATAAACCACTGCTAAATACGTATTTCGACAGCCAAGCTGTCATCATTAGTAGCTACGAAACTTACACAGTAAAATGGCAACGATATGTTGTGACCAAATCACAATTGAAAGTGGTTTTTTGTTAAATTATTAAAAATAATAGAACGATAATTGATTTGACAACAAATGTATTTCTTATTATTTATAACATATCAAAAGAACACTTGCTAGGATGTAAAGACCCGAACCATATAAGATAGAACCCCAATTAGATGCTAAAGTTCTTTATTTAATAATAAATTATTACAACCAAATCATCTAAATAATAGCCTAGTAATATATTTAGTTTTTCCAATTTCCACGAAAACTGCTAATCTATCGAAAGAAATGCAAAAAATGGGACCAAAATTAAGTATCATAGCAATAAGATAACATGAATATGAAAACAGAACGCATTGCTTGAGGAAGAAAGTGATATCCATAGAAGCAAATATTCGAGTAGACTTGACGTTAATTTTTCTTCGTATGGTCATTTCTGTCTTACTCAAGCATTTTATTTTGCTGTTCATGTTATCTCATTACTGTGATATTTAATTTTGGCTCCATCGGTATATTGCCATGATGTAGGCTTTCACACGAGTGGTTGTACTACAGTATTAGTACAACAATAATTATTGTATTGCTGTGGTATGACACCTTACAATTTTGGTTTCATTGCTATTACTCGAACTTTAATTAAGTAATAGCAAAAATTGAACAATGGTAGATTTATTAACCATGATTGATAAATAAGTGTAATGCAATGAAAACAAAGTTCACAGTCATGTTTGAATATAATAATGACAAGGTTTTGCCAATTTTACAGTATTGTAATGATATGAATACACGGTATTAAAAATCAATTTTAATATAGGATTAAGGAGTTACAATAGGAATATGAATAATGCGTATGTAATTAGAAAAGAAAATAGAATTTATAATTGAATAAAATATGGCTAATTGAGAAACAGATGGTCTCGAATGTAATGTAATATCTAAATATGAAATATGAAGGTAATGACAACTATTTAACGGAAATAGATTATTGCACATAGTAGGTAGAAATAAAAAATAAAGATATAGTGTGTTAGAAGAAGAAAATATGATATCGTTAAGGACTTTGTTTTCATGATTAAGATAACAGATTTAGAAAAATGTAAAGCTGTAATTAATTTGGTGTAATTTAAAAGTATGAAATGGAAATTAAGAAGGGTTGATATTAATACTGAATTTCCGTGGTGAAATTAAAATGGAATTTAATTTAAGAAGATGTGATATAAAATTGAGGAAGATAGTAAGTACATGGTGAAAAACAAAACAAAAAGCAGGACTAATCTACAAAGGAGAACAAATAGAGAAGAATACTAAATTAAATGTGTTGAAGAACTACATTTGACATTGTATAACAATTGATTTGGATTGCATCGAGCTGTTAGTATGAAAGGAAAGTTCTGAGGGAGAGACCGTTGGTTCTTGGTGCTGGTCAGTGGAGTAATTTGGAGGAGTGTTTTTGGATGCGGTGTTGGGGTTGTGTGACTGCAACTGGGGTCTGTTTTGGGTACATGCTGTAAGGGAGCTTCTGTTCCTGATTCTAGGCAGTTTCGACATATTGGATGTTATTGGAGGCTTTCGCTGTGTTTTTTGACTAGAACAGTTGTGGACCAAGTTGATTAACATCAAGAACATTGATAAGTTGGAGTTAAAGGTGGGTGAGTTTATGTATTTAGATAAGCACTGAAAGAAAATAAAGACTAAAAAGGTGAGTTCATTATTAAGGAATTACTTACTCTTTTATATTGTTACGTGGCGAGGGTAACGATCTGGTATTTGTTATTGCATTTTCAAATTTGTTTGACATATCATTTGAGAGAAGTTATTCTTGACTTGTAATAAAATTAAAATCAGAACATCAAATTTCAGAATAAGCAATCTAGATAAAAGGAATCCACCCCTGATTTTCGGGAGCTAGCACAAAGAATAACTATTAATATTCAAATAATATAAACAGAGCAATTTAAATTGATTAAAATATAATTTATAAACATATACTAATAGGTAAAAAGAGTAAGAGCCGAATCAGTTCAATATGTATAATAAGATGTAGCTATCATATTGATAAATAATCTAATATTTAAATAACGTAAGACGTGTATTAGTACAAAGGGATGACGAAGCTTCACAGATAAAATGAATTTGTATTAAATTTGACCTTCCAACTAATAGTATATGCGTTATAGATATTAACGATACAAGTTTGATTATGAGCATCTTAACCAAACGAGTTTGATTGCCAAAACGTGTCGGTGAGCCGAGTTTTGCGGCAATCGTACGAGTTTCGTTATGTGCCATAAGCAAACGTGTATTGTTCAATATTTTATCTTCATCAATAAACACTGCGTCTCCATATAAAAAGAGTGCGTTACCGCACTGAGTGCGGTAGTATTTATCCATTACCGCCCTGAGTGCGGTAATGAAGCTTTTAATTAATTTGGTTAAAAGTCTATAACAACACCGATGAAGATATGTGGTATTAAAACGGCTTCATATGAATCACGTAGCATGCAAATAGCATATCAAACAACCTGTAAGTAACAGATAAAGGGCTTGCAACCTGTGATACGTGTTAAGTTATGTGCACGAATACAAATGAAGTCAACATTTACGAAAGCTGGCATTTCAAAAGAAACAGCAACTATTGTTAAGAATCATAGTGTATACTTACAATTTAACAAAAGATAGTTGGTATCTTACATCAGCATAGGCGGATCCAGAGGCTTCCCAAGGGGCGGCCAACTGATTTTTGAAAATTGAACAAAAAGGCTAAACTAATAGTATATGTAGGTACTGCCTATTATGTGGTGGTACTAGGTAGATATTTAGAATAAAAGAGGTAGAAATAAAAAACTATTTTTCAGTACAATATACAAGTACAATATTTATTTTTCTTTTCGATTCCCACAAATAAAAGAGCAAGTTAAATTAACACTGTTTAAAAAAAAGAATAATTAACCCCTATCTTAGCTACCTGGCTATAGAAGAATAACAGAAAAATTATTGCTTACACTATTACAAAAACAATAAACCGCTCTAGCTATACTAAATTGAAAAGTAAAATAAATACAGGTTCCAGAAACGAGGGGGGGGGGTGGAAAATATTTCTAAAACTACGAAAGTTACATACATAGATATTGTGTATACCGGGTGTCCACTTTCAAACTGGAACATAGGGATTTAACATTGTTTTTAGCAGTTTCATGGATTCCTGCTCGCCAATTCAAGCTACAGAAAATATTTTGATATCAATGGAAAGAGAAAATTATTGCGCATCAGATGTTATCAAAAATTAACTTTTTCTTCCATTTTCGTTGAAAAATATAGCTCACTCTACGCAAACTAACACCACTGTAGTATGTTTTAACAATAAAAACTCTCTCTTTCTTCACGTAATCGATCATTTTATAAAGTAAAAACTACTGAACTAACTCTCAATATCTTTAAATAAGGGATTCATTTTAGTATAGCTGTAAACTTTTTTAAGTCAAGGCGACTCATATTTAAAGAACATGAAAACTTTTGATTAATATTTTTCAATAAAAATTGACAAAAATAGTTTTATTGTTACCATGATACCATTAAATGCGCAATAATTTTCTCTTTCCATTGATACCAAAACATTTTCTGTAGGTTTAATTAGCGAGCGAGAATCCATGAAACTGTTAAAAACAATGTTAAATCCCTATGTTCCAGTTTGAAAGTGGACACCCGGTATACAAGTTGTGGGTACGATGGTGGTGCACATTACTAAAATAGTTTTGATTGTAGACGGTGGCTCGAAAAATAGCAGCGAGTCAAGCTACCATGAGATATGAGATAAAAAAGTGATTCTGAGCAGGCCTTGATATGTGTTATACGATTGGCAGTACTGAAGTGTATTGTCAGTCTATGTCAAATTCGAGATTTTCAGGTTAAGTTTTACGTCAGTATGTGTCAAACAACAAATAAAACCTAACCTTTTAATTTCAAATTTGACATAGACTGACAATACACTTCAGTACTGCCAAACGTATAACACATATCAAGGCTTTAGGTAACTTGAAAGCTTTGCATTCAAGTTGTATGGGTTTAAAGTCAACAGTTTCGGGGATACTAACAATTTTAAGCAAACAATTCTGAATTTCAAGCGGCTGCTATAACAGAAAACAATTGAATGAAGAAATAGAAAAAGGGTGGTTCTGGGTATTACTGATGATATACAGGGCGATCAACATTTGCAAATTTAATAATTTCGGATTCTCCCGGAAGCCCTTCTAATGAGCTTTCTTTTGAAATGTTACTTAATCTCTCTAAATTTAACTGTTTTCCAGATATACGTGTTTGAACATGAAAAACAATTTAAGCCACCTAAAGCGGTCCATTTCAAGAAAAATTAACAAAAAAACTCATTGTTTTACATGCGAATACATAAGCCAAGTACATTTATCCAAATAACTAATATTAAAATGTTTTTAATTACTTTCCCATATAATTTGTTTTTCCGAGAAAGGAAATGCGTACGATTTTTTAGGAACGTAAGGGTTCTCCAATAGTTTTGTTTTTAATTAGAAATACTCTTAAGAAGTCTATCAGTGTCGTCAAAATAAGCTACGATATCGTTTGACAAACTTGAGATTTTCCCATTATTCGCAGGAGTAGAGGTGGATCCGGTTTCAGTTTCTGTGGAATTTGTTGACAAAGCATCTGCTTTCTCTGGATTTTGAATTTCTACCGTCTTATCCTGCTTGCAGGGGTTTTTGGTTTTTGTATAAAAGAGGGTGTTGTACCTGGCGGAACAAGTGAATGCACTAGTGAAAACCAGCTCCAATATTTTAATCGCAAACTGCCGGAACAAGAGTGTTTATTTTGTGTGGTAGTGACACGGTTACAGGTGAAAGAAAGGAGAATATCCTACACCAATCAAAGATAAGGTAGGACTAGAATTAAGGCTGGCGTTTGGCTTATGTTGAAATAATAGAGACAGATTGATACATAGGAATCACGTATTATCGATTCACACGCGTCGTATGAAGTTAAACAAGACTTCATTTCAAAGACGAGTGTTGGTTGATTAGGGTAAGCAATTTTATAAATGGTAACAGATTCGCTTGCGCTGTAAAATTGTATTTAAAATATCGACGCTTTTGTAGGCATTTTTCATTTGTATTTCTGTCATCCAACAGTAAAATTTACTTGTGAAAAATAGAAAACAGAAACTGTAAAATGGCATACAGGAATATACGATTTTTGATCTTTCATTTAAGACCTTATTGAACTATTTCTGACGTTTAGTTTTTGATAATACGTGATTCCTAAAAAATTTGAAGCGGTTGTCATTTAGGGCGAATTGGAATCGTCGGAAATTCGTGCCGGTTTTGTAAACACCTGATAAAATTTCCACAAAAATAGCGCACATATAGTTCAGCAATTGTAAGACAGACGTTGCTTCAAAATCAAGGTTGTGACATTGCCGAATACCGGAAAATTTCTAGTTGCAGTTTAGTGGCTAATCCGAAATTTACAATACGGTAAATAACGAATCCAAATGATAGTGGATGGTTATTATTAGAGTGTAGATTTCTAACTATTTTACTAGGGGTCGAGCATTGCCAGCTGAACTGAACGGCTATAAACGCTGTGAAGATTCATGTCGAGGCAGTGCAGCCAAGTTGTTCAGGTCTTGCACCTCCCGCCTGACAACAAAGAAGACCGCAGGGTATCACTGGCAACGATCAGCGATATGCGATCCTAGCGATTGCATCCTTCTCGTGGTGGCCCCGTTGAGACTGAACCCCGCGGATCTAGACTGGGAAGTCGATAAACATCCCCCAAGCCCAGCTGTCGTGTCGTGGCTAAGGGTCTGCACTTGGGATAACGATGCCGGCAAAGACGAACCTCTCGTTACGTCATTGCCGTTATACCATACATGGATATCTCTGCTGTAGGCATGTATTACGGGAGATATCTGTGCTGGGGGTCTTGGCTTTACCGCCCGGACCAAGAGGAGAAAACCTCAATAAAAATCCTAAATCTCACGGCGGGGGACCAGGCTCAAGAGATGCATGGCTGTCTAGAAGATCAGCCTTTCTGGTTCCAAAATTCTCTTTTCGAATGTGTTATGCGACCCGTGCAAAGCAGAGCACCAGCAGGTGTAGGCTCAGGGGCTTATAATATGCGTCATGAACGGAGCCTTCTGGATACCAGGCGCCCTCCAGAAGTATTTAGCCAAACCTCTTACAGTTGAATTAAATACTCACTTGTATGGATTTAACAACTGCTTTTTCACACGGTGAAGACGACACACTGATGGAGTCATCACCGCTTCCGATCACTGATGCTCAGACTTCGGTGACCGAGACAAAAATGGAACAGTGTGCCTCTACTGCAGAGTTGACAGTCCAGAATTCCAGTCAAGGACAGTCTTCCGAGCAGAAAAAGGTCGCAACCGGAGCGGACATAGCCGATCAACTAGGCAAAGTGTCCCTCAAAAAGGTCCAACTTACAGCCAAGGAACCCAGAGAACGCTCCAAGCGAGCCTGCGAAGCCAAGGGCATTAAGTACGACCCAAACTATAAAAGAAAGCAGAAGATGGAGAAGAGGGCAGCAGACCCAGCTTCGAAATCGGAAAAAACTGTAACCAACCAGGGACAAAAGAGGAAACGCTCTGACGAAGCCACTCCCTCCCCGGTAAACGCCAAAAAGAGTCCCAGGCAGAAAGTAGACAAGCCGACCTCACCAAAGGCAGGCACCAGCAAGCTTGATTTCGCTGAGGCAGCCACTACGGTGAAGATGGCCATCTACCCTGCTGCATATCCAGACGTCAAACTGAAAAAGAAACAAGGTGACCTAGTCAGAGACAGTCTGATAGATCTCATCTTCCAGATGGAAGAAGAAGAGAACACACCTCTCTTTACCAGCCACTATCTCGAAGCTGGTACATACGTGGTTGCGTGCAAGGACGAACTCACAAAGCACTGGTTAAGTGAGCCAGTACCTAAGCTGCACCCGTGGACCAATGCCAAGCTGGAGGTAAAAGAGCGGGCAAAAGTTATTAATTCCGTCCGGGTAGTGTTCAACGTCCCCAAGTGGTACGACAAACTGAAACCCGATGTTATTCTCCGTTTGATCGGAAAGCAGAACAAACGGAAGGCAGACCTCCAGACCGATACCTGGAGAATACTCAACGTCACTCCACTAGAAGATGGCGGTAGAACGTTCGCAGCAATGATAGATGACAGGGCAAAACAAGCACTAACATCCATCAACTGCGTAGCGCACCTAGGCCTCAATAAGGTCACTTTCCTTATCCGCTCCAAGGATAGGAAAGAAGCACCTGAAAGTAGTGCAAATTAACCTCCACCACTGCAAAGCAGCCACTGCAAATCTAAGCAGAAAGCTGCTAGCAGATGACATCGATTTAGCACTGATCCAAGAACCATGGATAGTTAAGGGACAAGTCCGTGGATTAGGTGGTGCTAAAGGTAAGCTTATTTATAATCATGCAAGTCCTAGAACATGCATACTTATAAGAAATAATCTAGACTGTTTACCACTAATGGAATTCTGTTCTAGAGACATAATCACAATTAAAATAAAATGGAATAACGATGAAGGTTGTGACCAAGCCATTATAAGCTCCGTCTACCTTCCATCCGAATCCAGGGACCCACCGCCTAGCGAGGAACTAGAGAACCTAGTATCATCTGCTTTCCAAGACGATCTAGACCTCATCCTAGGCTGCGACGCAAATTCTCACCACACCATTTGGGGCAGCACCAACTGCAACATAAGAGGTGAGTCACTTTTAGAATTTATCTTAACTAACAATCTAGTAGTAGTCAATAAAGGTAACACTCCAACCTTTTACAACACTAATAGACATGAAGTTATAGATATTACCATAACCACTATGAGAATTAGTCAATCAGTGAATAAATGGCAAGTTTCAGACGAACCATCACTCTTTGACCACAATTATATAACCTTTGAACTGTCTCAACGGGAAGTAAGCCAAAGAGTTTATTACAACCCAAGAAAGACAGACTGGGACCTATATAAACAAAAACTACAAGAGAAGATAGAACACCTCAAGTTCAGATCTCCCAATAAAGTAGTTTTAGACTCAAATGCTGACCGGTTAAAAGATGCCATGATTGACTCCTTTCAGAGTAGCTGTCCTCTAATAGACCCAAGCAGTCAAGCAAAGAGCAAAAAAACACACAAATTGGTGGAATAAAGACCTAGAAAAGACCAGACAAGAAGTCAGACGTCTGTTTAACAGGTCTAAAGCCACAAATAACTGGGAGAACTATCACAAGGCTCTCACAGACTATGGCAAAAAGATCAAGGCAGCTAAGATAGCAGCCTGGAAAAAGTTTTGCCAGGAGGTGGAGACCACGCGATCCACAGCTAGACTCCACAAAATCATCTCAAAGCAAGCCATGAACCCAGTAGGCACTCTTAAAAAAGAAAGCGGAGAATACACTACAACGGAAGAGGGGACTTTATCTCTTTTGATAAAAACTCACCTACCCGGAGCAGTGGAACAACCTACTCTGGCTGAACCCAATCATACCCCTAGGAGGGAAGACTGGGAAACAGCTAAGAGAATAGTCAGCAAAGAAAGGATTAGATGGGCAACTAGCCTCTTCAGTCCTTTCAAATCTGCTGGAAACGACGGCATACAACCCGTAATGCTGCAGAAAGGGATAGATATACTGCTGAACCCACTCAAAGACATGTTCCAAGCAAGTCTTGCCTTAGGCTACATTCCCCAAGCCTGGAGAGTGACTAAAGTAGTATTTATCCCTAAGCCTGGCAAGAGCAGCTATGCAGAAGCTAAATCTTACAGACCTATCAGCCTAACGTCATTCCTCCGTAAAACGTTGGAAAGATTAGTAGACAGATACTGGAGGGAGGAAGCCCTAACTTCACTCCCGATTCACAAATATCAACATGCTTACCAAACAGGGAAATCATGTGAAACCGCCCTACACCAACTAGTGGGGAAAATTGAGAGAACCTTGGAGTACAAGGAGTACGCAGTTGGAGCATTTCTAGACATAGAAGGTGCCTTCGACAACACCTCCTACCACTCTATTGAAAGAGCAATGACAAACCATCAGATCGATAACACCACGATAAGATGGACTATGGCAATGCTCAACACTAGAGTTGTAAAAGTCAAGTTATTTGACAAGGAAAAGACAGTGCAGGCGACAAGGGGATGTCTACAGGGAGGAGGTCTTTCTCCACTTCTGTGGTGCCTCACAGTTGATGAACTGCTGATCCAACTCAATAACAAAGGCTACTACACTCAAGGATACGCTGATGACATTGTCATACTGATTCAAGGTAAATACCAAAGAACCGTAGACAATATAATGAAATCAGCACTAAAGATAACCGAAGAGTGGTGTCTAGAGAATAATCTTAGAATTAATCCCAGCAAAGCCACTCTCGTCGCTTTCACTCGTAGAAAGAACATCACAAACAGAATGAACATAAAACTGTTTGAGACAAATGTCAACTGGGAGAACGAGGTTAAGTACTTAGGTCTAACCATCGATTCCAAACTAACTTGGAACTCCCACTTAGACAAAACAATCACCAGGTGCATACAAACATTAGTTATTGGAAAAAGAGCCATAGGTAGTACGTGGGGGCTCAAACCGGAACTGACCCTCTGTCTGTACAAAACCATGGTTCGACCAATAATTTCATATGGAATAATCGCCTGGTGGCACAAAATAAAACAAGCAACTGCGATCCACAAAATCAGCAGAATACAATATCTAGCTAATCGGTGCATCACTGGAGCCTTTAAAGGCACCTCAGGACAAGCACTGAATGCTATTTTAAATCTGTCACCTCTGCACATCTTCTTGGAAGGTGAAGCCAGAATGGCAGCCTACAGATTACAAAGTACTAGTCACTGGATGACCACAGCTAATAATCTAGGACATGACAAGATCATGTCACATATCAACAACCCAATATTAGAAATGGGTTCTGATCTTATAATCAAAGCCTATGACATTGAAAAGAACTTTACTGTACACACAAGTTGGAATCCGGACCACCTACCAACTCCAACAAATAAGAACATCATTTTTTACACTGATGGATCTAAGTTTGAAGGGGGTACAGGCTCTGGTGTGTACAGTACCAATCCTAGAACCAACGAAAAAGTCAGTCTAGGAAAGTTTTGTAACATCTTTCAGGCTGAAGTACAAGCTATTAACGTATGCGCAAACATCAGCATAGAAAAGAAGCTGCTCAATCGAGACATACACATTCTCTCAGACAGTCAGGCAGCACTGAAAGCGCTAAACGCTTTCAGTACTTCATCGAGACTGGTCAAGGAATGCATACCAAACTTCAAACCTTAGGCCAGGGAAATACAGTAAAATTATGCTGGATCCCAGGTCACCAAGGTATTGAAGGAAACGAAAAGGCGGACAAGCTCGCAAAAGAAGCAGCCCGTAATGCAATGACCGGTCCAGAACCTGGTCTAAGCATTCAGAAAAACCAAGCCCGTTCAGCCATTAATGAATGGGTCAATACCACACACCAACTAAGGTGGAGCAACTACAATCAAGCAACACACTGCAAAAGATTGCTAAAAACTCCGAATCCACAAACCACCAAAACCCTGTTGAGACTGAACAGAACTCGAATCAAGCAAGTAGTCAGTCTACTAACAGGCACTGGAGCATTCAGAGAATTTATGCACAGGATCAATATCTATAGAGATGAACCTGTTTGCAGACTATGCCAAGAGGATGATGAAACAGCCTATCATATCCTCTTTGAATGCCCAGCATTAGAGCGTAAAAGACACCAACTCGATTGGAGCCTTAACGCTATTGACAACCGCAAGCTAGTAGGGGACATTGCAAGTCTAGTAAAAGATACGGATGTCGGCCTGCTAACTTGAAAACTCCCGACAGTACAAAAAGCCCAAAGGGCTGACGTGCGCAAGCCAACAAAAGGCAGTCGTGAAATCTAATCTAATCTAACTATTTTACTATACGTAATAATTAATAGCTGAACAGAAACGCTTAGAATGAAATACGAATTATAGATACAAAATATGGAAAGCTACTCATAACCCCCAAAGGATTTTTGAAATTATTTCTCCCTCAAATTCGTAGTAACCATGCAACTATAGGCAACGTCTTAGCAACCATACAATGAGGCAATCTTTGATGTTACTTGCATATTCTAATTTTAAATGTCATTTGACATTTTTAAATTTCATACTATTTTTACTAATATAAATTAGTAATTTGGAGATTAAATCAGCTATGTTGGTATTGTATTAGCTTAGCTACTTGAAATTTCTACATGAAAAATAAGTTTCAATCAGAACTCTGTATTGTCAAAAACACATTAAAATTTTATTTAAAAGTTGATTATAACGTTTCGCTGGTTATACCAGCTTCATCAGATAAAATGAATTTAAAATACAAGCCTTTTGCAGTAGTTAATCTGAAAGTTTAAACAAGCAAGCAATTAGAAAATAAGTGAAAGAATAAAACCTCACATTTAATACATACCAAGAAAAAACATATCGTATCTTAATTATTAGGATAATAAAAAATACACTTTAAAAGAAAACGAGAAAAACTACAAAGGTGATTACTATTCTATTACCAAAAACTGTTCTTTATTAACTACTAGCAAGATGCCCGTTCTTCGTACGGACTACAAATGTTTGTTTTTTCTTCTAAATCTCAAATGAATTCTAGAGTGCCCCCCTCCTCCCTCACTCAATACGCTAAACGGTGAAATTTCGAAAAAAAATCAGCCTGTTATATACTGAATAAACCCACAACGAAATTTTTTTTACCGCTTTAGGGGTGAAATTTAAAAAAAACCCTTAAAAACCTTTTCTAAAGATTTAAAAATACATCTATATGCCAAAATATATCTTACTGGGCCTAAGATATATTGTGAAATTCGTGAAAACACAGTTTACCCATTTTTACCCCCGTAGGGGTACATTTTTCAAAATCACTTAAACCATTTTTTAGATATTTTAAAAATATATTAATATGCCAAAAAAAGGCTGTTCTAACTCAATAAACATAGGAGTAACGAAGAGTTCTTTAATTCACCCTCTACCCCTTTTCAGCTTTTCCTCCTTTTACCCTTTTAGGGTTAAATTTTTCAAATTCCCTTACACCTCTTTCTAAATATTTTAAAAATACATTTACCTGCCAAAAAAGAATGTTCTAACTCAATAAACATAGGAGATACTTAGGGTTCTTTAATTCAGCTCCAATCTAGATTTACACCTTTAGGGGTTGATTAGGACAAAATCCTAAAATACGTTTCTAGGTATTTGCATTGATAATATTTGCAAGTAAACACCAAGTCGCTATCTCATTGGGTCTAAGAGATATTGAGAAACTCGTGAAAACACATTTTACCCCTTTTCACCCCCGTAGGGGTCGAATTTCAAAACATCCCTTTTAACCCATTTTATTGTGAAATGGAACTCACGGCGAAAAAAAAAAATTTAACCCCCCCCCTCCTCTCTTTTCAGTTTTTCCTCCTTTTACCCCTTTAGGGTTAAAATTTTCAAATTTCCTTACACCCCTTTCTAAATATTTTAAAAATCTATCTATATGCCAAAAAAAGAATGTTCTAACTCAATAAATATAGGATATATTTAGGGTTCTTTAATTCACCCCCAATCCAGATTTGCACCTTTAGGGGTTGATTAGGGTAAAATCCTAAAACACGTTTCTAGGTATTTGCATTGGTAATCTTTGCAAGCAAACACCAAATCGATATCTTATCGGGTGTAAGAGATATTGAGGAATTCGTGAAAACACATTTTACCCCTTTTCACCCCCTTGGGGGTCGAATTTCAAAAAATCCCTTCTTAGCACTACCTTACGTAACAAATTGAACCTTCCACCCAAATTTTAAGTTTCTAGTACCAGTGGTTTTGGCTCTGCTTTGATTAGTCAGGGTTGTGACTTTCCTTTATATATGTATAGATTAATATCTGTCTTTTAGCAAAATAATTTTTAAGAAAACATACGAAAAAAACAGAAAATAATCACAATCCTATCCTGTTTTTCAATACTTATTGGCAAAAGTTGGAGTTTTGAAAGAGTAAGAAAAATGATATTTCAATTTTAAACAAGAAGATGTAATGAATCCTAATTATTAAGATACGATATGTTTTTTCTTGGTATGTATTAAATGTGAGGTTTTATTCTTTCACTTATTCTCTAATTGCTTGCCTGTTTAAACTTTCAGAATAACTACTGCAAAAGGCTTGTATTTTAAATTTATTTTATCTGATGAAGCTGGAATAACCAGCGAAACGTTATAATCACCTTTTAAATAAAATTTTAATGTGTCTTTGACAATATAGAGTTCTGATTGAAACTTATTTTTCATGTAGAAATTTCAAGTAGCTAAGCTAATACAATGCCAACATAGCTGATTTCATCTCCAAATTAATAATTTATATACAAAAATAGCTGTAACCCCAAAATTTAATTTTTACTAATATTGCTAGTAAATAAAATATTGTATGCACCATGGGAGATATTCATGTTTTTTACCTTCGGTTGACTTACAGACCTCAGACTAGAAGCCATCGGTCTGTAACACATGTCAACCCAAGGGAAAAACATATTCATATCTCCGTTAATGCATAAGTATCTATTATTTTTAGGTTGAAAAAGAATGTTTTTCGGCAACCGTTTTTGAAGTGATTACTACCAAAACTGTTATTGCAGTAGACGTTTCTCTTACTGACACAAAAAGTGTATTTTGCAATGCAACACTTTTAGTTCCTAGAATTAATAGTATATTGTTTTATTAGAATTAAAAGTGGCACTTTGTTTGACGAGCAATTATGTTTGCATTTGCAAGACAAAGCGCACCGTAGCCGAGCAAATGCAAAAATTGCAAGTCAAACAGGGTCACTTTTAATCCAAATAATACATACAGAAAAAATAGTTTCTGCAACCTAGAAAAGTACAAAATATTCAAAATTTTAGATGATTGATTACTTTTGACGTTTCTCATTTAAAAATCATTATGACAACTACATTCACAAACCACCAAATGGAAGTTACTTTTAGTTCCATGGAAGTAAAAGTACTTCCTAGGAACTAAAAGTGTTACATAGCAGCATACACTTTTTGTGTCAGTAAGAGAAACGTCAACTTCAATGACAGATTTTGGTATTAAAAGTCATTACTTTTGGTTGCGGAAAATACTATTTTATTTAACAAGCATGTAATGTAGGCTATATTACGCGAAGATGAAATCATCCAAGTGTAATACAGCGATTATATGCAATTCAAGTGCAATAATTTATCTACAACTACATAGTTTTTGATAATAACTAGGTACCTAATTAATCAACTTGATAATATATTTCAAATTTATCAATCTATATTTACCTTCAAAACCTTTCTGCCATTTAACAGCACACCAGAATCACTTTGCAACACCTTACAAGAAAACAGATACAGTTACCAAATTTTACTGCGATATATTGGTAAATGTTATACGTTTACAACTCAATTTATACTTCCTATAATGCTGCCTAAACAGATATAAAAAACTTTAAATATTGACAAATAAAAAAGTATTTTTTATTACACTACTTTATTTTCAGTACAAGATTAATAGCAGATACACTGTGATTGAGGTCACCCGCCCTTCTGCCGAAGTGGTTTAGAATTTCGTCTTGAGGTCTTGCTTTCGGTCGTACCCGTCGTCTCTATTGAACGAAGATAGTAATTAATAATAAGTACAAAAAATTGCTAAAAATTTTAACATAAGTTATTACTTCTAAAGAAAAAAATGCTCAATGTATTTATGGTAGTTTCTGATGATATTGTTTGTATTCGCAGAGTAGCACAATTCAAAGGCTTCCAAATATTGCAGCATAATTCTAATTTGCAGTAATACTCGTTTCTTGTTGTTCTGATCCCGGTCATGGAAAAAATTGTATATAAGCAGGAGAGAACGCCATTTTTTCTTCTATGTATTTGTAGTCCTCGCGTTTCGCACTTGCGCCTCAAACTCACACTTCGGAAAAACGTATGCCTTTCTCTTCGGTGTTGGAAAGTACTATTCATTCATATTACCATCGATATTTTTCAGTTATTTTATCACCCCGCCCTCCTCAATTTTTTTCGTCGGGGATTGGCACAATGTTGGCAACCCTATGTAGAAAAACCATTTTTGCCTATGATGAATGTAGATTTCGTAAAGTTATTAGAATTTTGAATTAAACAACAAAAATATAAACAAGAAAGCTTAATAAACTTTTTTTATACAAGGTACAGTTACTGAATAAATTGAAATTAAAAATGAAAAAACTTCATCTTTAACCTGACTCGTTCAGCTGCTGTACGTATTAATCTTCTTTACTTTTGGTTGTTTAGTTACAAAAGCGTATTTTTTTAAGAAATAAAATATTTTATCTACTAGCAACATGATATTGTACATTTTCGTCATAAAAACAAAATATGAAAAGCTACTCATAACTCCCAAGGGACTTGTCAAATTATTTCTCCCTCAAACTCATGGTAACAATGCAACTACAATTAACGTCTTAGCAACCATACAATGAGGCAATCCTTGATGTTACTTACATATTCTAATTATAAATGTCATTATGACATTTTGAAATTTCATACTATTTTTACGAATATTCTAGTAGATAAAATATTGTATGCACCACTGGAGTTATTCATGTTCTTTACCTTCGGTTGACTTACAGACCTCAGGGAAAAAACGTATTCATATCTCCCTTAATGCATAAATATCTATTATAAGATTACATTTAATAAAAATTACTATTTGTTTCTAACTTTGATACGGCCCTGTCGCTAGACTCGCACCTCTAAAAAGCATTATTTTATAGATGCTTTATAAGAATTGTCTAAATAGCATAAAAATGTATTAAAACTAGATTGAATTGTTTATAAAAAAAGTACACATGTATTTACCAAACATAAACTGAATTTTTAATAAAACAGTACAAATTTACAAAACATAAACCGAATTGTTAATAAAAAAGTGCATACATATTTTTTATTAACAGAGTAGTTTATTTTTTGTAAATACATTTCTACTTTTTTATAAACAATTTAATATATTTTTTTAAATACATATGCACTTTTGTATTAACAACTTAGTTTATTTTTGATAAGTACATGTTGACCTTTTATAAACAATTTAATTTCTTTTTCGTAGTTCTTTTTATATTCAATTAACTTAAAAATACAGTACATTTCATTTCTTCTCTACACACCCCTGCATCTTTCTTACCCATTTTCTGACAAATTTTATTTTATTTCAATTATACTCGGGGTTATTATTGCAATTTTTAAATAATTTTACTGCACGCCAGTAGTCTACTGCCATCAAAAATAAATGGAGGAAATTGAAAAATTGTAGTAGGCTTAGTTTTATTAAAGAAATTATTAAAGAAGTTACTCAGAATCAGAAAATTTGCAATTGAAACAGTTTTATTGGTAATAATTGATTTGTAATATAATGTAAACGAATTAAAATTGATTTGTCTTGTTAATTTGCATTTATCTAGTTTTCGCAATTTCTTTTTCAAAATGAGCTGCTTCTAAACGGTAGTACCTAAGTATAATCGACCCACAGCGTGGTTTTAAAAATAACATCACTCAAACTCAAACTTCATTTTCACACTAATACAGATTAACCTAATTCTTAATTTGATTAAATTCATCAAGTTGGGCCTATCAGACAGAACTCTTCACCGTATTTTAAAGGAATTAAAATTTCATCCTTACAAAGTTCAAGTCGTGCACCAATTACTAGGTACCACGAGATTTAGAAGTTCGGGTTACGTTTTGTGAACAATTCCTTCAACTACTGAATAATAATCCCCAAATTAATTTGGAGCAAGTGCTAATATTTTTAATAAATAAATTATATTGTAACTAAAATTGGCAAGTTTTTACTTTACATTTTTGAAAAAAAAAATAAAAATATTGTAAACTTTGAAACAGTTATTAACAATTTAAATAGGGTCGGTCATTCTGCCGGACCCTGTACTACTTACTCTTCGTATTCTTGCACAGACCCCCATGTAAAGTCATACTCATTTTATTCAATGATTTCTGCAGTAATATCGGATGTTTCTTGTTTACTTGAAACTGGAGATTCGCTACGGCTACAATCTTCGACAATTTCCTTTAAAATACCACTACAAAATTGGCCTGTTTCTGTGAAAAAAAAAACATTAGAAGGCTGCACCATTTCATTATTGAATGAAAACATACGTGTCAGCAAAGGAATTTTCTCAATGATGCTATTAAAAAGAATTTCCGCGTCTTTTCTTATACGGTTTTCAAAGTTAATTTGACACTATTGCTAACTTCGTTATTATTGGAGCTACAAAGTCAGTTAAATAGTAGTATTTTTTTTGCCAGTTACGATGGTGAAAACGGAATCAAAATCTAACATCGCGTTGCAAGTTGTCATTGCCAGAACCACTAGAAGCGTTTACAAGCGGGCTCATGAATGCTTGGAGCAAGAGGTTGATGTTTTTGAGCATCTAATTTGAGTTTTGTTTTGAGAAGTTCATAGAATAATTTGAAATAAACGATATATTGTTTCACTTCATGGATACTCTTTTTAATTTCTATTTTATGATAAGGCAAAATTGCCACTAACACAGCCACCTTGACGAATTTGAAAAATCATCAATACCTTTGTCATTTTCGACATTAGGATAAAAGGACATAGGACACTTTTTGTTCAGAATTCAATTTCCTATCGATTGTGAATATACAGTGTGGTCCATTAAGTGTGCAACAAATGGGAATTTTTTTTATTAGTTGTACAATCGAAATTTAAATATTACCAAAAGTTAGTGCATGTTCGATAACCATATCAGATGCCCTTAGAATGGCTCCAAGTCAAACAATATACAGGGCAGGACAAAAAATATGAAATTCGTTCAAGAACAAAGTTACCTTATTTCAAAAAATATAGCAAAATTTTATTGAGAAAAGTTGTTTAGAATTAAAAGTTATGCTCAAATACAAAGTCACGGCCTCCTATTCGAATTTTGATTCTTTTTTGGAAAATTTTGTATTACCCCCGTATGACACACATTTTTATTGTTTTGATTTTATATGTATTTAAAGTAGCCACAACCACATCCCTTTTAAATAACTTTTAGCAACTTGAAGCTTATTTGTAAAATTTACTTGGATTTATATTTTTTTAGGTAAGCGTCCACTTCATGTTTGTTGCAACGATATTTAACAAAACTTTAGAATTTCGCAAATTTTCTTTTTAACAAGTCAAATGCTTTACTAATAATAATTTACATATGAAAAACTCTTACTAAAATCAGAATAATAATAATATGTATCATACGGGGATAATACAAAATTTTACAAAAAAAAAATCAAATTCGAATAGGAGGCTGTGACTATACATTTGAGCATAACTTTTAATTGTAAACAACTTTTCTCAATAAAATTTTGCTATATTTTTTGAAATAAGGTAACTTTATTCTTGAACGAATTTCATATTTTTTGTCCTGCCCTGTATATTGTTTGACTTGAAGCCATTCTAAGGGCATCTGATATGGTTATCGAACATGCACTAACTTTTGGCGGTATTTAAATTTTGGTTTTACAACTAATAAAAAAATGTCCCATTTGTTGCACACTTAATGGACCACACTGTATATATACTGAAAAATTAAACTTTTTGATATAACTCGCGAACGCGTTGTTCGATTTTGATTCCATTTCCACCATCGTAATTGGCGAAAAAAATACTACTAGTTTGTCTATTTAACTGACTTTGTAGCTCCAATAATAACGAAGTTAGCAATAGTGCCGACTTAACTTTGAAAACCCTATATCGTATTTGCGTACCCCTCCTTGAAGCAGTTGCTTTATTATTTCTTCTCTTTCGACGTGCGAAATTATATTTAACCATTGTTATATTTGTATAACTAACGTCAAATTCTTCGTATTTATTGATATCGCACATGCACAAAGTTGCCAGGTCAAAGAAATACAATACACGAGATTGGAGTTACAAATATTACCAGATAACTTTTTATGTCTTGTAATTTTTATAATCTATTTGCACCTGTTGTCTGGGCATGACGTTACAAAACACAAACACCTGACATCTGTTCAGCAGAGAACACCACCTTAGTTAGTCGTGTACTTACCTAAAGTAGAAATGTTATAACTAGTTTGACTATAAATTTCCAGGTGGTAGCACTCTGCAACACAATAAAGCGAGAGGGAAGATTGGAGCATTTTCTTCGTTCCAATCCCCAACCTTAAGTAGATAGTTTGAAATTTTTAAAACGAAGGCACCAATAAGTAGTTGACCTTCGACGGGTAGACCTGGGTCAGCTGCTTTGCGCGGTGCACGCGGTGCAAAGATAAAATTTATTAAGCGATCTTCAGCATAAACAACGAACAGGGCCGTATTTGAAAAATTCAGGACTACAATAACGTTACTTAAACAGCGAAAAATGCAGGAAATGCTTGAAGAAATAAATAAGAAATTAGATAGCATGGAAGTAAGAGATCAACGCATGAAAAAGAAAATAGATACGTTTCAACTGGAACAGAATAAAATTAAGGAAGAAAATAAACAGCCGAGAAGAGAAAATCAACAACTTAGACAAAGGGTAACACAACAAGAGGAGGGAGTGGAAGGGATAGAAAGAGAAATGAAACGAAAGAAAATAATCATTCACGGAATAGAAAGGTAAGAAGGGGAGAGCGACCTAAAACCAAAAGAGAAAGTAACGATAGTCCTAAGGGATATGGAGGTAAAAAAATAGCAATGGAAGAAGAGATAACAGAAATCAGAAGAATTGGTACGCAGCAAAACGGGAAAAATAATCCAATTCTAGTGGAATTAAGGGAATGGGCAAAGAAAATGGAGATACTGAAAGCGACAAAAAACTAAAAGGCACAAGAACATACATAGAAGAAGATTACTCAAAAGAGACTCAAGAAACAAGAAAAGAGTTGATAAAACATTGGAATAGAATAAGGGCAGACGGACATTACGCAACGATTAGATACAATAAACTAATAGTAAATGGAATGTCTACTACTTAGAACAATTAAACAAAATAGAAAAGAACAACAAGAAGGGTATGGAACATGATGAAACACCTAAAGGAAAAACGGGAGAAAGAACAATCAGTGAAAGATCTCCAGAGGAAGAACTGCAAGAACAATTGAGCAAAATAACCAGAATTAGCAGTAACACTGGTACAAACGTAAATTTGATCTAACCTCGCATAACGAAAATTCTAAAACGTTAGAAGCGAATAAACAGGCTATGAAAAAGGACACGAAAAAAGGAAAAGAAATAGGAAATGAAGAGATAGGGATAGGAATTTGGAACATAAACACACTAACAGGGAAGGCGATAGAAATAACGGGAGAAATGGACAGTAATAACATACAAATCTTGGGGCTAAGAGAAACTAAGAAAAAGGGCGAGGGAAGTACGTACTTATCAAACAAACACATACTATACTACTCGGGAGTGAAACCAGAACAAAGAGCAAAGGAAGGAGCAGGAACAATAGTCACAGAGGAGATAAACAAAAGAATAACGGATTTTAAGGCAATCAACTCGAGAATAATAGCAATTAGTATAAAAATAGAAGAAACAATTAACATCATACAAATCTATGGGCCAGTAGAAGGAACAACAGAGAAAGAAATGATAGAGTTCTACACAAATCTACAACAAATACTAGATGAAATGAAAGAAAAAAATGAGAAGACAATAATAATGGGAGACTGGAGCAGTAGAGTAGGGAAGGACTATAACAGAGGAATGGGAAGTATGGGAATATATGGGGAAGATACACTAAATAGAAATGGAATAAAAATTATAGACTTCTGTAAAGGGAACGACCTAATAATAGGAGACACAATGTGGGAACAAGCAATCGAAGACAAATACACGTTTGTGGCTGAAGAACGAAACGCTAAAAGCCTGATAGACAATATAACATATACACAAGAATTAACAGAGACAGTACAAAAAATTAAAACGATAAAAGAAGCGGAATTAGGAACACAACACATATTAGTAAGAGCAAGTTACCAAGTAAGACTGAGCAACAACGGAAAAATAAGGAAATATAGTAGTTTAGCGATATAAGCTAAAAAATATGGAAAACAAAGGAAAATACCAGAAGGAGACAGATTTAGAATTCCAAAAACTGGAGAACAGAAAAACAGACTGGACTTTAGAAGAAAGATGGATAACATTCAAAGAGACACTGCTGAAGATAACAGAGAAAATATGTGTGAAGAGAAAATATAATAATCACGTCAAAAGGACGAGGTGGTGGAATAGCGACATATAAATACTGACAAAAGAAAAGAAAACAGCATGGAAGCAATATATACAATCAAAAACACAGAAGGACGAAGAGGAATATAATCGAAAGAGATACATAGTGAAAACCGCAGTCAAAAGAGCAAAAAAGGAATCCTGGAAGGAGTTTGGGAAGAAATAACAGAAGTACACAAAACAGACTATAGAAAATTCTGGACGAGAATAAAAAGATTAAGAGGGGGTGAAAGGAAAGAAATAAAAGCAATTAAAAACATGCAGGGGCAAACACGACCAGACACAAAAGAAATACTTGAAACTTGGAAAGAACACTACAGAAATAAGTATAACACGACAGTGCCAGATGATAAAACAACAAGAGTAGAACAAACGGAACAGCAACAAAAAATTAAGAGAGAAGAAGTCGAAGAGGCAATACAAAAAATCAAAACTGGAAAAGCAAGTCGAGAAAACGGCATAGCACCGGAGATGATTAAATGGCTGGGGGAAAAAGGAATAAACTGGATATGGGATATCTGTAAAGAAGCTTGGGAAAAACAAAAATTTTCGAGGGATTGGGAAAATAACCTTGTAATTCCGATATACAAGAAAGGAATACAGACGCAGTGCCAAAACTATAGACCAATCTGCTTAGCTCAAACCAGCTATAAGCTATATACAAAAATCTTGGAAAAAAGATTAAGAGAACATGTGGAATCCAAATTGGGAGAGGAACAGGCAGCATTCAGACCGAATAGACAGACAAACGATAACATATATATATTAAGAAATATAATAGAGAGAAAGATAGAAGAAGGAGAGGAAATATACCTAACATTAATCGATCTAAAAGCCGCTTTCGATACGGTAGATAGAAGGGAAATATGGAAAACCCTGTGAGAACTGGAAGTACCTAGCAGGCTGATAAACGCAGTAAGAAGTACATATAAAACAGTAAGAGCAAGAGTGCAAATGGTGGGACAAAGATCAGATGAATTCAAAATGAGTAAACTGAATAAAACAAGAAGACAGCTTAAGCCCTTTACTATTTATCATTATTATGGACAAAATTACTAAACAAATTAAAGAAAAATATAACCGAATAGATAGTCATAGGGTACACAAACCTAGAAGCAGTTAAAGTGAGCAGTCTGCTATACGCAGACGATGTGATACTCATAGCAAATAAGAACAAAATGCAAAATTTAGTAAACTCCTATACTAAAGAAATTGAAAACATGAAAATGGAAATAAATACAAACAAAACAAAAACAATGATTATAAATGAAAAAGAAACAGACACCCAAATTGACAATGAAATCAAATGCAAGAATAAATTATTGGAAAGAGTAACAACATACGAATTTTTGGCAAGTATACTAACGGAGAATGGAAAAATAGATGCTGAGATAACAAACAGCTAATAAATCAACAAGATTATATTACTCAATAAATAAAACAATACTAGGACATAAAGACATAGACATAGAGGTGAAAAGAAAAATACATAATGTAATAACAATACCAACAATTGCATACGCTTGTGAAAACTGGAGTTTAAGAAAAAAAGACGAAAGTAAAGTAAATGCTATAGAAATGAAACACCTTAGAAAAATTGCTGGAAAAACTAAATGGGCCAGGGTAAGAAACGACATGATCAGAGAAATAACAGAACAACAGCCAATAATGGAAAAAATAAAAGCGAAACAACTGAACTGGTATGCGCATATAGTAAGAATGCAACCGGACAGAATTACAAGAAAAATAATGGAGATGGGAAAACCAAGGAAGAGGCAAAGGGGAAGACCAAGAAGAAAATGGATGGACCAAATCCGAGAATCTGGAATGGATAGACGAAAGACGGTAGAGGAAATGAAAATCCTAGCAAGAGACAGCAAAGAATGGAGGAAATGGATACAGGACAAGGAACCCACATGCGACGCCTGAAAGGGCATAAGGATTAGCGAAGAAGAAGAAGTGTAAAAGAGTCTAATATTTTTTGCTTTTTAGAAGGTGGCACCATTCTAAACAATTAAAGAAAACAAAGTCAATAAATTTGAAACAACAATTTGTACAACCAGTTAGGAAATGCCTCATTTTGTAACAAATTTGTAACAAAATGAGTCATTTCATAACCTACTTCATCATTGGTTGTTAAATAGTCTCCTTTTCACAACTGATTGCAAAAAGTGAGACGTTTTGAAACTTCACTCAATTTTGAAAAGTGATTTTTTATACTGATGTCAAGACTAGAGCAAATAAAATTTGCATTGTTTTAGAAGAAACAATGAGAACATTATATGATAAGCATAATTTCAAAATACGCCGGCACTACGCACCAGATGCAGTTCATTGCTTTTTCTAGTGGAGACTGGTCGACACTAGACAGGTCACAGAACCGACATCTACGAGTGACGAAAACCTCCACCAACGCTGGGGGTGAGAGCAAATTTGTGGATATTGCAATAAAAAAAGGAGAATGTGGAGAATCATTTCAGCAAAGTCAAATTTAAATTACGGGCGGATGCTATATGGGTTCATTTCGTTTATAATTAAAAGAAAGTAGTCAACTTATCCAAATACATTTTTAACAGGCCCAAGAGGGTGTTAATTGACCCGATTGACACCCCCTTGGATCCGCCAGTGTACAGCAGCTTGTAAATAAAATAGGCGGTGCCTCCGCTGCCGGCGCCGTTGCCCGCAAAATAGTCAAATGGCTGCCGGCGCCGGTCGTGCGCTCAATGTGGGCTCCTATGCCAGCAACGGTGTCCGAAAAATACTGTGATCGGTACCGGCTATCTACTACATAACCTCAAAATATGTAGGTAACTCGTAACGCCGTAACGCGTGGTTAAAATGAAAGTCGGAGACAAGTTTTCTTCGTAGGAAGAGTTTCATAGTGTGTTAAAAGTGTACAACAAAAGTGTTCATAGTGAATTTTGGATACGAGATGCTAGAACAATCGCAAATCAACGAAAACGAGCCTCCGAAAGCGTTGCTAAAATTAGTAAATCACTTAAATATTATCATATGCGACTAGCATATGTTAAAAGTGGTAGGGCTTTTAAATCCAAAAACGAACATTCCAAAAAAAAATGTTCGACGTATAGAGAAATTGTGTGGTAACAATTTTTGTCCGTGTTAGTGTCTGCAAACAATATCTGTGGATACTGGAAATAAAAGACCAACGCAAACATTCATCTTCTAAACTTATTTTACAACCCTTTCACAACAAAGAGTACAACTCCGAGAAAGTGGAAAAGATTGTACAAGAGATTCTTTAAGAGCTGGTGCAAATAAAAAAGATTGTGCTGGATAAAATAAAGGCAGAGACCGACCTTAAGGTTACACTTAAAGATCTAACCAACATCAGCAGGTGAACGTCAGAGAGAAAAAACTTTCAAGAATTTGTCAATATGCTCAAGAACACATATGACTGTAGTGATATCCAATTATTAGTGGATGAAGATGAAGTTTTTAAAGGATCGTATTTTCAAGATAAAATAATGAAACAATACATGGAGTCATTTCCGGAAATATTATTTATTGATTGTACAAACTGCTTAGTTGACCTTAAAACAGCAACATATAGTATAATGATAGAAGATGGCTGTGGTTTCAGTGAGATAATCGCAGTGTGTTTACTAGTTGATGAAAATGAACCTTCGGTAATTTTTTTATAGAAACATTTAAAAATTGAAATCCTGTTTGGAACAAGGTACAATTTATAATGTCCGATAAAAACAAAACGAAAAAATTTAGAAAAGCATCCAATGCAAAATTATTAATATGCCTTTTTCATATATTCTAAATATTCAAAAGAGCAGTTGCATTATCGGAAACAGATTACAACAACGTTTACGATGAAATGGCAACAAAGATCCCGAAAATTGTAAAGGAATATTGCGATTCCAATTGGGCCGGCATTAAACCATAGAATTGCTCAAAGGTAACAACAAACAATATAATCAATTAAACCCACAGTTCGAAATATCGCATAATGATTCAATCACTTAATGGATAACAATAGGGGGGAATAAAATCGATTGTAATTACTGGCATCAACGAACAATAACACTTAATACTATATCACATAATTAATTATTACAAGTCATGTCTGGGGCAGTGTGTATGGGTGCCAACATATAAACGCAACCCTCGTTGTGTAAACATCTACTAATAATCCTTACTAGTTTAATTTAAATTATTGAGTAGCCAAAGCAATTCATTTTAAAACAGCCCGATAGCTGAATAAATGATAAACGTTACAGCGCTCCAAACTTAGCTATTTAATTTTATACCTCGAATAATCTCACATCCAGATATTTGAATTGTAGTTTGTATTACAATGTAATATGCTACGATCGTTTTTCCCAGCCAACAAGCCTAATATGGCGATATTTAGGGGGAACAATCGTAAAGCGGTGCGACCATTCACTAATATCGACATACAAGGCGATGTTATTTACTCCAAAATAAACCACTCAGCTCTAAGTTGGCGTCAAATCAGCATACACATAAAAAAGACGCAATTAGTTAAAACGGTCAAGCCATAAAAGTAAAATCAATCGCAAATAAGTTTATACAAATAAATACAAGGCCATTAGATTCAAACCACCAAACTGGACGTATTCTGCAGCACGGCAACAAATACAGCAGGAGGTAAATGCCTGCAGCGATGCTTTATTCAGCCCTTCTGCCTTCACGTACCTTCACAAGAAATCAAGGCGAGGTGGGCCTCGTACTCAATAGTTTACGTTCCAACAAGCGAGCTGCTGGCAAGACTTTTACGGAGGATACATTCCCAGCAATTGGATCGGTTTAGTCCGTAGGTTGAGAGCTATACATACACCCTAAATTAGCAAATAAACCACCAAAGAATAAAATGCCTTACCAGAAATTCTGCCAGTTCGTTCACAAAAACTTGTGCTTGCTCAAACAATTTATTTAGCTAGTTTTTGGGTCAAAATATGCCTTGGTAGATTGTTCTGCATTACCCTGACAGCACCAGCAATTCACAAAGTTCAAAAGCATGTCCCATGAAATTCTAAAACGACTGATGGCAATGGATGTACATAGAAAACCAAGAACGTAAAACGTCTTTCCCAAAAAATTTGGCAGACCGGAAATGATCCAAAACTCTATCGCCATCTAGAGACGAATTACTGCATTTGGAAAAAAAAATTCAGTTTGCATAAAATTGCAGTGAAGCAGAAAACTGCATTCGACAAAATATAAGTTTGCAAAGCCAGTTGCCTATTCGACTCGGAGCTTCCATGCCCGTGAAAATTGCGAAAAATTGAATCGACAAATAAATTGGTCTCAATATATCTGAGATATACCCCTTTTTACGTAGTTTCTGCACAGATATTAAGTTTATCGCACTCACGATTCGATACGACGCTGCTGCTTGTGTTGCGGCTACTTTCAGCAAAATTTATGCTTCCTAGAGTATCTCCAATTCTTTTGACAGCTCGGTGGACTGACTGCGGTCCTAATGACCCACTGTTGACCTTGGCTGCTCAATAAAACTTCTTTCAGAGTACTTTAGTATGCAATGAGTACGAGAACTAATTCAAAAACTGTTTTAATTTTAGTTTTTCTCTATAATGCGTGGTAATTAACAATAGGACGCTCTAAATTAACACTTTTACAATAGATACGTATTTAACACCTAATAACCGTTCAAAACATTTAATCTGAAGGCTCTAAGATCTATCAACAATCCTTGATTGTCGTTATCGCCATAGCGACCAACCGCTTGTGAGTGATAGCTTCCTTCGATTTAATTAATACTGCTGTCAATGTAGCCTTCCAAATCTGCAATTTGTAGTTTATGACTGACTGTTTTAATAATACACGTATTTCGAAGTTTCACGTTAGTCAAGATTACTATCTGCCATCGTAACTTAGATAAGTGAAACTATTTCAATACATTATTTGCTATAATATTATGCTTTTTCAAATTACAACTGTCCCTGCTCGGGCAATCGAATGTGGATGTCGGCAGAGTTTTTTCAAGTAATCCCAATTTTAGGTGTAATTCAACAACTGGCATTGCACTATTGGGATACAACTCATCTTATTAAACAGATCTATTAACTTTAATAGCTCATTAAGGTTTGATCGTTTAAATTTATGTTAAATTCAAAACGTGAGCTTAACTTAACTAGTGTAGGTAAATTCATTTAAATCAACGTCTCTAACACAGGGCTTATATAATTCTGCTTGAGATTATCTTTTCTAATGAGAGGCTGATACATAACTATTACAAATTTACTAGGGAGTAAGGTTTTTGCTTCAGTTACGAAAATGTAACATGTTAATATCTTTATTCTCAAATAAAATACACATTGTACATTAATGTAACGTTATTGTAATGTATTAGCAGAAAGAAAATATTAGACAGGATGCAAGTACACAATTTTCACACTGACCTTAAAAACGAAAATTGATACTATTTCAGGTTTTACCTATAATTATATAACATTCTGTATTTTAAATGCTAAACAAGTTATAAGATTGTCTTAGCACCCGTGTGACACACTGCAGAATGGATTGTAACGATATAAAATTACGTACAAACGGCCAAGTAACTGTACATTACTGTATCTTTCGCATTTTAATTACTTTAACGAGTAACTTCGCTTTGTGTAATCTTCAGCAGGCAATCGCTCATATAATTTGAACGTTCAGTAAAATACTTAATTATGCGATGCATTTCAGTTTCCATTACTGGTTCGTTGTTTAAAAAAGCTCGAAGCGCGAAGATTCAGGAAAGGCATGCAATATCGTACTGATACAAAGATACAAAAGAGTAAATAAATGTGCTTTTTTCCGAAAGCTGGGCGAATGCAATATGGAATTCAATGCTTCACATACTACATTTCGGTGCTCGAACGAAACATAATGGAAATGGAAATGTCACGCATGCCTTGGCCCAAGGGAACAGATGGCCTGGACCCTGGGTCCTAACCCCTGGACAAGGTAAAGTACACTTTCAAATTACGCTGCCCCTGAGATCACGTTCGAACCTTCGCGCGCTCAAAAATTGTTTACTTAACCAGATGGACCGATTCTGTGTGTGGCCCAGTTAATTACAATAACAAATTGGCATTCTCGCTTGCGGAATGGCCGATTTTCATACCGGATCTGAAACGAGATGTTTGAAAATCCTTTTCTCTGCGTGCGCTATGGACAAAGGCTAGGGTTTTCGTGTTTCCCTAATGCTAACTAAAGGAATTTTTTAAACCGAAGCAATTTTGCTGAGCAAACAATGAGCGGTAGGAATTAGATAGTGTTTATTCATATGTGTTACAGTTTGTTTGTCGGAGAGCCGCGAATATGGAATCCAAAATTATCAAAGCGAGAATTTATATAACAAGTACTGAGTTTGAACTGGAATTCCATTAGTTTCCAGCTCAAAAGAGTTTATTTTTAATTGCATTCCGTAATTCTCTACAGTGTCATAACCGGCACGAACTGAATTGCTTTAAATTGTCGCCGGAATATATATGGATTAAACAGGATAATAAAATGCCATGTTATTAAGTAATATAAGAATCCGATCAATTTCAGAAGTTAAGCATTAACAATATTAGCTAATAAAACTTTTCAATATAATTCGATTACTTGATTATCATTTACTTCTCTTATCTTCACCTGTATGTTCGTATAGGTGCCGACGAGCAACACGTTACCATTATACAGGGAGAGTTTTTCTATTCTCTATATTATAAGATCTAAGAAACTATTGCAGATACAGAAACAATTAAATGGGTTCAGAAATGCCGTAATACGTTTTATTCTTCTGGCAGGACTAAATATATTACCATCTAAAAGAAAAGAAAATATACATACTAGATTCGTAAAGGTAAATAACATTACTGTGAGTTAATAATACTGTAATTAGGTACACTTTACCCTTCCTACCTGCTCTAAAATTTCCTTTTTTCCTGCGTGACGTTGCCCTATCCTTTTAGATAAACTGTTCAGTTTTTGCAGTACTGTACATCTTCTTATAGCTTCGTACAGTAACACATTCTGTTTAACGCCTCGCGCTGAAATAGACAACAACAATTCTATTTGGGTGTAAGCGCAATCGATTGTTTCCTGTTGCTTATTTTACAGTTATTTTTAGTTTAGTTAACAATATCATTAACTCAAAGAAAATTATGTTGAGAGAGCCGAGATAACCGGGGTCTGCTAAAATGCTGCCCACGTGGTTAATTCAGCAAGAATCGAAGTAAAACTGAAATCGAACAAAAATATCCTGGCCATTGTGGAAATCAGCTTCGATTAATATCGGCGGTAACTAAATTAATGACAAAGAAAACCCCAACAGTTTAAGCACCACATAAGTGTTAATTATACGGTAGTAAACCAAAACGTTTTTATAGCAAATATATTATTTCTGAAACAATGGCATTACTTAAACTAGACACGTAAACTGGAATGGCCACTAAAACATGTGCAGTTTGTTTATGAGTTATCAGTATTTTTCGGCCTAACTGAAAATAATTGCCCAATTTACAGCAGCAAAGCAAGCCTGGCGTAAAAAATACAGCTTCTCCAGCAGCCTCCCACGAGGGCTAGTTGAAAACTGAAATATGAAGAGCTGCACAAGCTAATCGCCTGCTTTTGGTTCGGCGCAAAAACATCCCTCCTATGAGCTAACATCTGAAACGTAGGTTTGACATTATAAGCGGGAAATAAATGAAGAAGACACTGTTACTTTAATTTCACTTTAATTATTTTGTTCCGCATCTTCGGGTTTACGGCGTTACTCTCGTTTTATTGACTTAAATTTGCAGTCTTATCATTTTCACAGCTGAGTCGAAGTCAAATAGCATTTTTTCTAGTTCTTCTTCGTCACCACTAATTACGACTACATCATTTGCAAGTCACAGATGTTTCAGACGTATCTACGTTAATTCCCCGATTTTTTCCATTTTAGGCACTTAAACGCATTTCGAGAAATAGTATCTCCCTGTCTGACTCAGACAAGCCAGAGGTGAGTTAATATATAATAAATATTCTGATATACCCAGGATATGTATTTATGTAAGAAGGGGGATAAAATCTATGTTTTAGGGATGTAACAACCATTAAACTGAAACAAGTCACCGAGGGCAATGGGAGGCAAGCAGCGATATCCTCCGTATACCTTCCCTACGACGCCATCAACCCCCCACCAAGCAGAGATTTGATGGAAACTGTAACGTTCTGCGAGGCTAACCGCCTCCAGTTCTTAGCAGGCTGCTACGCCAATGCGCATAGCACTGCATGGGGCAGCAAGCACACAAACCAGAGAGGAACCGATCTCCTGGATTATTTGGTAAGTAATAACCTACAAATACTTAACCGAGGTAGTGAGCCCATTTTTGTAACTCGACATCTGCAAGAAGTCATTCACAGAACTCTGGCCACGGCTGGATTGCAAGAAAGAGTAATACAATGGCGCGTATCTAACGAACCATCACTGTCTGATCACAGGCACATTAAATAATTCCTTGCAAAGTTTAAAAAAGTAAAAATATCCTATCGAAGTTCCAGTAAAAGTGATTGGGCTGCATACAGGGAGGAACTTCTTAGCAAGTTATCAGATGTTAAAACCGATATATATATACACCAGCGGACATTGAGGTAATTATGGACCAAATGAATGACGCCATACTAACCTCATATGAAAACAACTGTCCACTAAGGAAGAGACAGACTAACAAGAAGGTCATATGGTGGAATGAACACCTGGCCAACCTGTGAAAAGGAGAACGAGCATATTTTTTAACAGAGCAAAAAGGACCCGAGAGTGGGGCCTACATGCCCCAGCTCTAACCGGATATTACAAAGCTCTGAGAAAAGCAAAAACAAACTCATGGAGGAGCTTCTGTGGTGACATTGAGAGCGCCACTAAAGCAGCATCCCTCCACAAAGTTCTGTCAAAACACCCTTAAACTCCAGTTAGGCACATGCTAAAATTGATACAGGAATACACAACCAGTGAAAGAGAAACCATGGAAATGCTAATTCAAGCACATTTTCCAGGAGCACTAATGGTTGATCAGGCTGAAATGACATCACAGCCAGTCCCTAGCAACTTCTTGAAGAGATCCGCGAGAAACTAATGGAAAGTAGCTAGGGAAGTGATCAGTCATAGCAAAGTACAGTGGACTGTATAATACTTCCCACCTTATAAATCGCCCGGGCCAGATGGAATCTTTCCCGCTCTACTGCAGCGGGGAATAGACCTTCTGGTACCGATCCTAATTAAGATCTTTCGCTTATGCTTAGCGGGAAACTTCTGCCACTGGCGTGATGATCGATCCAGGTAGTCTTCATTCCCAATCCAGGGCGAGCATCGTACACCCTGCGAAAGGCATACAGGTCGATCAGCCTAATGGATTTCTGTTTAAAGACTATGGAGAAACTGGTAGACAGGCACAAACGAAATGGGGCCTTGAAAGGCAATCCCATACATCGTAGCCAATTTGCATATCAACCAGGAAAATCATGCAAATCGGCACTTCACAACCTAATTAGAAGGGTAGAAGTGCCGAAGGAAATATAGCTTTAGCTGCTTCCTTGGACATAGAGGGAGCATTTGATAATACATCCTTCGAATCAATAATGACTGCAACAAGACATGTTGTTGACGATATCACAAACAGTTGGATAAAAACCATGTTAGACGAACGCCAAATACCGACCGATTTGGGAGAAAAATCCCTCAAGGTACGTGCTGTCAGAGGTTGTCCACAAAGGGGTGTTCTATCCCCACTACTGTGGAACATGGTAGTAAACGATCTCCTGCAGACACTCAATGATGAAGGGTTCTACACCCAAGGCTATGCAGATCACATAGTCATTTTCATAAGGGGCAAGTGTCCAACCATCATTGCTGCCCCTATGCAAAAGGTACTGAAAATTACTCAGGGGTGGTGCAATAGGGAAAACCTCCAGGTAAACCTTAAAAAAACATCTATAATACCTTTCACTAAAAAAGAAAATGTAGAAGCTTTCAACAACCTCATAATCTTTGGTGAAAGAATTCAGGTAGGCCAGGAAGTTAAATATCTGGATATTAACATAGATTGAAAACTGAACTGGAATGCACACCTAGATAAAACAACAAACAAAGCAAAAATTGCCCATATGATGGGTAGACGCATGTTTGGTAAAACATGGGGACTGAAATCAATAATGGTACGTTGGTACTACATAACAGTAGTCAGACCCGTGATATCCTATGGCATCTTGGTATGGTGGCTAAAGATAGAACAAAAAACAGTAATTAAAAAACCATCCAGGATACAGAGACTGGCTTGTTTGTTTGACAAAGTTAGTCTTGTTCTCGAATGCCGATTGACGCCTTGTGCCTTATCATATTTTTAACGAGTTCTCGACGTCAGCGAGTCGGTTCTGGCTTACCTGTGGTTTCCTTTCATAAGCGAAATTATATTTCATGATAACGACATATTTCGCCCAGTGGCAACCCTATTCCATAAGTTAGAGAGGGTGCGCGTCTTAGTGAGCATCTTAGAACAGAGCACAATTCAGCAACCGGTGCTGAGATCGTTAAGAGGTGTTGGTGGTTGTGTCCGTGCTGCCAACTTCGTTGGCCGAGGGCCGCGTATTAAGGTGAAGTAGAAATTGGTGAAGCTGGATGTTTGGCTATAGGAGAGCCCTTGTGTTAAGCTGGGTCGACTTGAGCATTTTTACGCACACAAACATGAGTAGTGTACTTAGGTGAGTTCTGGCTAAAAATGTGTCACTGCGCGGGGTTTTTGCGCAGGTTTGTCAATGTCGTTGACCTAGCCGAGGTCAAGGTCACGAGCATAGCCGGGGCCAAGGTCACGGGTCTAGCCGGGGGGCCAAGGTTATTGGCCTAGCCGGGGTCATTGACCTCACCTAGGTCACGTGGCACTTCCGGTTCCCACGATGAATTTTTGGGGCTAAAAGTGTAGTTTAGAAATTTTACAGGATTCCCACGATGAATTTGGGTTAAAAAGTTTTGAAATTTTAAAAGATTCCCACCATAAATTTTGAAGCTAAATGTCTAATTTTATTCCTACGATCGTCTGGGAATGCAAAACTTGTTGAGACTTGCAGATGCAGGATTTTATTATCTACCAATTGAACAATGACGCCCATTGTTTGAGAAAGCTGCACGACTGCAAAAATAATTAAACAATGAAGTCTTTGTTGTCTGGAGGAATTTTTTTCTGACCTCCATTATCAGAGAAACCTGATTTTATTGTCAAAGGATTCAAGCCTGTCCAAACTTGTTTGAAAATGTGCAAGACTGGTAAACATTAAACAATGAAACCCATTGTTTGAGAAAAATCTGCACAAATGCTAAATTGAATGGTGTCCTTGTTTGAAAATTTTTACTGACGCAGTTAATGACCTCCATTATTAGTGTCTGGAGAAATTTGCGACAATGATCTGCAAAAATTATCTTGAAATAAATTTGTCAGGTACTGTTGTCAGTTAGACAAACAAACAAAGAACTGCCAGGTGTGGGGTACGAACCCACGCTCCCCTTAGAGAACCGAAGCTTACTGCTACTTACACAGTTAATAAAAATTGAATCTTAAATTAGGTAACAATAAAATTTTGTATGCAGCCAGTAATATTAGTCTAAAATTAACTAAAAAATTAAGTATTTATCAAATATTATTAGAAAAGTTGTTAAACGTATGATAGAGGCAGTTATTAATTACTTAATCAATACAATTGTTCTATATCTAGTATTATAGTTAATAAGAATTAAATTAAATAAAATCAAATAAAGCAATATATTAGTAAAAATACTTTTCAGTTAGCAGGTTAAAAGTTTGATGTAGTTTAGTCAATATTGCACACATATATAATTCCAGCATTAAACTCTGGTAGGAAGCTAACACACATAAGTATCGTGGAGTCTTAAATAACAGAATTTTATAATACAAAATAGGGCGATAAAAGAATCGTGTGTACCACCTAGCATTTTTTCAGTTTATCTGATTCAGCAACATCCGCATACCAATTTCTCAAAAACAGACACCTTCTTTGTTCTTGTGTTAGCACCTTGGCTTTAAGAATGTTATGGTAGTATATTTACGAAAAATGTGAGATTATTTTCCAGCTAAAAGATGCAACCCTCAAAATGTTTTTGCAAAATGTAAATGGATATTTTATAGAATTTGTAAAACCAAAGAAAATATTAGCAGATAATGCAACTTATTTTAAAAAACTCAAGGTTTATAAATACTTGGGTACGGTACATATGATCATTACATGATAAAGCATTCAATAACTACAAAAAAGAAAAGCAGCTTAAAATTTTGTTCCTAAAAGTAGTGGTGGTTTTAGTTTTATCATTGGAATTTCGGTTTCTTACAACGGTATTTGTAAATCATTCTTAAATAGTCCAGTTTTTTGGTTGCAACGAGCATAGTTGTAGCAGAGATATCTGACGAATAGAAGACTATAGAAGATATAAACAGACAGTAATATTAATCTAAAATTAAATTAACTAAATTAAGTATTTATCAAATATTATTAACAAAGTTGTTAAACGTATGATAAAGGCAGTTATTAATTACTTAATAAATACAATTGTCCTATATCCGGTATTCATGGTTTATGTCTTAATCTGATTTTAATAGTCGATTAGAATTGAATAACTAAAGTTATTACAATTACATTATAAAGACTGTAGGCAAAGAGTAAGATTAAAATCAAAATTTTAAAGTAAAACCATGAGAATAATAATAAAATTAAATAAAGCCAAGTAAAAGCTATTAGGCCACAACAATATATTAGTAAAAAATACTCTAATTAATAAAGATGCTATGTACGATATCCAACGGTGAGGGACAGTTCATTTTTGCCGGATAAAAACTTATCTAGATTGGGTAAAAATCAGATGTATAAGAGAAAATCTCAAACTTGTTTAAGAACATTTTGTAACTAAACAATCACATTAGAAATTGTGTAAATAAAGCTAAAATTAGAAGGAGGCGCAGAATTTGCAGACTATAGAAAATACCTGTCCAGACCTGCGGATGTGAGCGTCTGGGAATGTGCAAGGTTGCTAAAAAACCGGATGTGATTGTTTTCTGGAGTTTCTGTGTACGTCTGCGCGAGGGTCTGCGCGGGAGTTTTTGCACAGGTCTGCGCCAAGGTTTTTGCGCAGGTTTCGCGGGAAATTCAAATTCTGCGTAGGTTTTGGAGTACATTCAAATTATGCCTAGGTTTTATCGGGAAATTCAAATTCTGCGCATTATTTTGACGGTAAATTTTAAATTATGATCAGATTTTTGGCAGGAAATCTGGGAATGTTCAAGGTTGCTAATAAATGTATGGTTAAGAAATTTGCTTAAAATTGACTAAAAATTTACAGACACTGTTTGCAAACACCGAATGTAAATATTAAGTGTTTTTTTCTGTAGTTTATCAAATACACAGTCTGGAAATTGAGTCGATAGTTATTTATTTCGCTTTTGTTGTTGGGTTTATGTACAAAAAGACAGCATTCCTCACTTTAGCAATAAGCAAGTTCCCAAAGAAATATTATGCTGTAGAGATTTACGGGTTACAGTTCGGAGTGTAAACTGAGATAAAAATTTGGATATTTCTATACCGCTATTAGCAACAGTACCATTTAATTGCATATTGTTTTCTTTTACGTAAAACTCTAATTTTAGATTCGATTGTTTTAATATAGGTTCGAAAGGAGTGCTTAGACAGGTAGACAGTTAGACAGCTAGACAGGTAGACAGGTATACAGGTAGACAGCTAAACAGCTAAACAGGTAGACAGGTAGACAGCTAGCCAGATAGACAGGTAGACGGGCTGGCAGGCAGGCAGGCAGGCAGGCAGGCAGGCAGGCAGGCAGGCAGGCAGGTAGACAGACATACTACTAACGAAGTAAGAAGAGGGAAGTTGGAAATTAATACTGAAACAGATCTTAATTTAGCGCTTTTATTATTACTACAGAACATCGGGGGATCAATGGCCTCCATTATCAGTGTCTGAGAATTTGCAACGATCAATAAATAGACCACTGGTCAACCTGACATGTTCCTGTAACGGTTTTATGGGTACGACGGTGTAATAAAACGACAATTGTAAATGTAATTGTATTTTATTTGTCTAATGTACATGTATAAAATTATTATAAATATATTATACACCAGTCAATTATTGTGGTAGAGGTGTTGTCATCTCTGTCTGAAGGGTGTCACAATCTCCTCGTGCTGTTTGCGACATTGTCAAACTGGATTTATTCAATTATTCCGGCCTCTTTTAACTCTTCTATTATACTAACAATTTCATGAATTGCATTCGATATTATATAACTGTTAGCGTGTAAACTAGTTTGAATCTGTCAGTCTGCTTAACTGTCTAGCTGGCTGTCTACCTGTCTATTTGTCTACCGCTTACATACTTGTGACAATAATGAAAACGAATGTAGCAACAGAACTTATTAAAACTAAAAATATTATAAAACAGAAAGTTCGGTCTCTTAAGGAGGGTAAGTTGGTGCAACAACAGCTTCTCAGTAATTTTTTTAAACCTGTTACCGAACAAATGCAAATTGTTGCAAAAGAGATAAAAAGAGAATCCTCCATCACAATTTAAACCTTTCAAATTGAAAAAGAAAGAGAAAGTTAAATACAATTACGATGATGATAAATATAATCTTAAAAGAAAAACTAAATACGATTATGACGCGGATGATAATGATAATGATGAATATATCAATATATCAAATCCTCTAAAACTAGAATTATGTGAATCCGCCAAAGATGATCCCAATACGACTATAACAAACAAATTTCAGCCGTCTACTAGCATAGAACCGCAAGCTATAAGTTCTTTCTTAGAACAGTATGACAAACTTCTTAGGAAATATGTAAGCAATTATGTTATAGAAACACCAAATCTAGGGAGGCAAGGAATTAGATATGATTTTGATAAAAACCAATTTTATTTTGGTGGAGATGAGCTAGATATAAAGGGATCAGATATAATTGTTAAAAATGTACACTATGAAGGTACACCTGGTTTGTACGAATTACTATTTAAAAACAATCCTCAAATAACTCCAACGCTGACAGACAGAGCAAATTATAGTGATATCATAAACAGAACAAATGCGGCGCATAGAAATTTTGATAAAAATGAACAGAAGGTAGGTTTCAATCAAGCGAAATACAAGAAATTTATAAAATCTGACCTGTCATCATCACCCTCGCCATCATCGATATCATTAAGGACTACAAAGCGTACTGGTAAAGGTATACAGCAAGTGTATAAACAAGTTAGCAATAAACCATTGGATTATGTTTACTGGTATGATCCGAACGAGTTAGTTGATCGATTAAAGTTACTGTATGCCTCTCAAGCATCTGACCATTCAAATCATAGAAATAAAATTGTTAGTATAATAGAAGAGGTAAAAGAGTCAGGAATAATTGAATAAATCCAGTTCGACAATGTCGGAAACAGCACGAGGAGATCGTGACACCCCAGACAGAGATGACAACAACATCTCTACCACAATAATTGACTGGTGTATAATATAATTGTAATAACTTTATATATGTACATTAGCCAAATAAAATACAATTACATTTACAATTGTCGTTTTACTACACCGTCGTGCCCATAAAACCGTTACAGGAACATGTCAGGTTGACCAGTGGTCTATTTATTCTTCGTTGCAAATTATCAGACACTGATAATGGAGGCCATTGATCCCCCGATGTTCTGTAGTAATAATTTTGAAAGCGCTAAATTAAGATCTGTTTCAGTATTAATTTCCAACTTCCCTCTTCTTAATTCCTTAATAGTATGTCTGTCTGCCTGTACGCCTGACTGTGAAACAATTTTTGGCTCCGCTTAATTGTTTCGCCAGTTACCAATTTATTTCCGGGCCAGCCTGTCTATTCCCACTTGAACTATTTTTCGCTGTATTTCAAACGATATCAAGTCTTGCTTTGCGCGAGCTCTCTGATTTTAATTTTCCCAAAATAATTCGTTATCAGTTGCGCCAGCCGCAGCGATCTGTTTCCGTCTGCGATTCATTTTACCTGTCGCTTTTGGTTGGAGCAACTCGTTCCAAGAAAGCATCTTGTGTGCTACTGCACCAACTATTTAATTTCGTTTGTGGGCTGATGACTAAAATCAGGTATGTCTACGGTACCTGTTGATATTTATTTTAGTAATTTCCCGTTTTTTATCAGCTCTTTGACGTTATTCTTTGACGTAATTTTTCAACGTCACTCTTAACCTCCATTTTTGAACGCCGTTTTTGGGCGACTTCTTATTTGGGTTTCCTGATCGACGCCACGTCTGATATCATAATTGACACCATATTTAATAGCTTGGGCCCGCAACTCCTGCTGGAATGTTATCCTGAAATTTCCAGATTCTAACAAGGAGCGTCAATTCCATTATCAAATGCGGCCACGAGTTCGAGATTGCTGTCGGCTTACACTAAGCTAATCCTGGACAACGTTTTTTATCACCACCCAGGTTAGTGTTTCAACTTTTGTTGATAACCACGTTCACCCATTTACTGGTTGAATCGATCTTAACGACGCTTCAGATTTATACTTTACAAATTTAAACTCCGTTAACATGTAATGTATTGATTGATTACAAATTTAATTTACGCTTTATAAATTGAAAACTTAATGTATAAATTGTTCCGATTTACAATTTACAAATTTAAAATTACGCTTTATAAATTTAAAACGTAATGTATTAACTATCCATAAATCTATGTTTTATAAATTTAAAACATAATGTATTAATTGTTCCCAAATTTACAATTCACAAATTTATAGTTTTGCTAATTGAATACATATTAAGAATTTTGTAAAAAGTGCTTTCACGCCATTTTATTATTATTACCCAGATAACGGTTAATACATATGACAGTGGTAAGCTTATCCCTTCATGGAGTTGTGATCACATTCAATCCAAGACCCCAAAAGAGGTTCACATTTTTGCTGTGCGTGTTGCATTTTCAGCATATGTAATATATTGTCTTCAAATAATTTAATACTGTGACAAACAATTTAAGGACTGAATACCGATGTTGCAAGCAATTATTAATTGTTGATTTAATAAACTTACTTGTTTGCTACGATTTTATTTACTTTTTTTGAAATCTGTGGTTTCTGGCGCCCTGTGTTTTTTATAAAGAGCTTGCAGTAGTACAGCTGATGATAGAAATCTGCAACCTAAGGCCACCGAGATTAAGCTAGCTAGATCATTACGGTGAGTACAAACATTACAGAGCTACCGTAGTGTATAAATGATAAGGGATTTGATCTGCGATTGTACTACCATTGATTATTATTAGTGATCGATCGCAGGTTGGCTTCTTTATTGTTTCAACTGGATACCTGTCTAGCTGTCTACCTGTCAGCCTGTCTAGCTGCATAGATGTCTACCTGTCTAAGCAGTGCTTTCGAACCTATATTAAAGCAATCGAATCTAAAATTTGGGTTTTATGTAAAAGAAAACAATATGCAATTAAATGGTACTGTTGCTAATAGCGGTATTGAAATATCAAAAATTTTTAACTCAGGTTACACTCCGAACTGTAACCTGTAAATCTCTACAGCATACTATTTCTTTGGGAACTTGCTTATTGCTAAAGTCAGGGATGCTGTCCTTCTGTACATAAATCCAACAGCAAAGGCGAAATAAATAATTATCGACTTAATTTAGATACTGTGTATTTAATAAAGTACAGGAAAAAACACTTAATATTTACATTCGGTGCTTGCAAACAGTGTCTGTAAATTTTTAGTGAACTTTAAGCAAATTTCTAAACCACACATTTATTAGCAATCTTGCATATTCCCAGATTTCCCGCCAAAATCCTGATCATAATTTAAAATTTACCACCTAAACCTACGCAGAATTTGAATTTCCCGCCAAACCTGCTCCAAAAACCCTCGCGTAGATCTTTGCAAAAACTCCCGCGCAGACCCTCTCGCAGACCTAAGCAGAGACTCCAGAAAACAATCACATCCGGTTTTTTTAGCAACCTTGCACATTCCCAGACGCTCACATCCGCAGGTCTAAACAGGTATTTTCTATAGTCCGCAAATTCTGCGCCTCCTTCTAATTTTAGCTTTACTTACACAATTTCTAATGTGATTGTTTAGTTACAAAATGTTTTTACACAAGTTTGAGATTTTCTCCTATACATCTGATTTTTAACCAATCTATATAAGTTTTTATCCGGCAAAAATGAACTATCCCACACCGTTGGATAACGTGTATATCATCTTTATTAATTAGAGTATTTTTTACTAATATATTGTTGTGGCCTAATAGCTTTTACTTGGCTTTATTTAATTTTATTATTATTTTCATGGTTTTATTTTAAAATTTTGATTTTAATCTTACTCTTTGCCTACAGTCTTTATAATGTAATTGTAATAACTTTAGTTATTCGACTCTAATCGACTATTAAAATCAGATTAAGACATAAACCATGAATACCGGATTTAGGACAATTGTATTTATTAAATAATTAATAACTGCCTTTATCATACGTTTAACAACAATCATTTAATGATCATATGTACCGTACCCAAGCATTGTGTTTATTATGTGTTAAAATCCTTAAGTATTTAGAAATCTTGAGTTTTTTAATAGCTATTTATGCAACAAGTGCTAAAAGTCGACGTTTATTCACGAGGCATGTTATGAAACTTAGCTTTCGGCTTCGTTTCATAATTTTCATGTCTCGTGCATAAACGACTTTTAGCACGCGTTGCATAAAATATTTTATCTACGACCTTAATGTTACCGTTATTATTCCATAAATATCGATTTAACAAATGTTTGCATCTACGACACTTTTAATTTATGGCATAATAAATAGTAGGCCATGCGCGGGCGAATGCTTGCGAAGCCAGTGCTGTCAAGGTCAGTTACGAAATGTAATTATTAATACTCCACATCTGAGTGTATTCATTTCATAACGCTTTAATTATTTCATAAACACTTTACCTGTAACTCAAGAAGCAACTAAAATAATTTTAACTTAGCACTAGAGCTAAAAGTAAACAGCTGATTTCTTTAATCACGATAAACTATAAAACGTCACTTTTAGTGAAATAAGCTAGCGCTAAAAGGCCTACTCGTCGTAGATAAATTAAGTTGCATTATCTGCTAATATTTTCTTTGGTTTTACAAATTCTATAAAATATTCATTTACATTTTTTCAAAAGTATTTTGAGCGTTGCTTCTTTTAGCTGGAAAATAATTTTACATCTTTCGTAAATATACTACCATAACATTGTTAAAGCCAAGGTGCTAACACAAGAACAAAGAAGGTGTCTGTTTTTGCGAGATTGGTATGCGGAAGTTGTTGAATCAAATAAACTAAAAAAAATCCTAGGTGGTACACACGATTCTTTTATCGCCCTGTTTTGTATTAGAAAATTCTGCTGTTTAAGACTCCACTATACTTATGTGTGTTAGCTTCCTACCAGAGTTTACTGCTGGAATTATGTATGTGTGTAAGATTGACTAAACTACATCAAACTTTTAACCTGCTAACTGAAAAGTATTTTTACTAATATATTGTTACGTGCTAAAAGCATATGATATTAATACTAGTAATCTACAGTATATAAGTGTTGAATAAGAGATCAAGTGGGATTAATGCGATGATAGCTCGTGAGAACTAGTATCAGATTGGCATTGGTCGTTACTAGAGGAAAAAGATAAACAACGGTTTTGTTTTGAAAAAAAAGTGTGACAGCATTTGTAAGTGCAAGGGGTTTCGTGATATATAAGTGATAATCTCGCCATTGCATATGGTTTAGCTATAGTAGAGAATGTTACTGGCTAGCCGTCCTGGTAGGAGATTTAAGAAACGAGTATCATTTTTCCGACGAATGTAAATTCGAGCTTAGAAGCGATTTGGGAAACCACGGAATAACGTTTGCAAAGTTTATTGCCTGTTTAACAGGAAAAAGTGTAGACGTAAAAACCTACAGAAAATTTAGTCTGCTGGAAGTCACCATGCCTACTTGCCGCATGTGATAGCTGACGATTGGGAGCTGTCAAGCTGACAGTTAATCTGATTCATTAAACGTCTACAAGTGTAACCACGATCAGATAAGTGATTTTGATTATATTTTGCATATGAAAACGCTGTGTAAACATTAGAAAGACTAGTAGTTTAAGTTAAGAGGGGTACCCCGTCCCGCTAAAATAGTAGAGTAATTGAGTAATGGACAACATCTGAGTAACAATTACCCCGTCCCGTTCATATATTAGGCTAATTTTGGATGTCTCAAGTTGTGAGTTATAATAAAACTAGTTAAGGGTATTGCTCTCTTTCATTTTAGTTACAAGCATTGAGTTCAATAATTGTTTATTTAGATATACAGTAAAGTTACAAGTTTCTTGACATATATCAGTGTAACTGAGTATTAACTTGTTGGCGCTTCCTTTAACATCTTAATTAAGGAATCCGCGACGTCTTCACTGTTGCTAGTAGACGGGCCTCAAGTACACTTATATAATGTTCAATTGTTGAGTTAAATAATTAAAGAGCGACGACCTAAAGGTAAGTAAAAAGCTAACAATATTGCTTTATTTGGTTTTATTTAATTCAATTCTGATTAACTATAATACTAGATATAGAACAATTGTATTTATTAAGTAATTAATAACTGCCTCTATCATACGTTTAACAACTTTGCTAATAATATTTGATAATCACTTAATTTTTTAGTTAATTTTAGATTAATATTACTGGCTGTTTGCTACTGTCAATTTTCGCTTTACTGTATTTTTGACGTATTTTTAAATTGCGTCCGGGCATTGCGCATAGCCGATACGCCGCCGTTGCATCGGTTTTGCGCTCTCACCTTTTTGAACGGTCGCTACGCGGAAATTATCCATCTTGTCCCGGCGTTCGACCGAACCAGATCCTTGGAAATTTTGGCGCGGTTCGAGGTCGCGATATTGGAGAAGATGTTTATTGACTTCTAGACACTTCTTACCCTTTGGTTACTGAATTTGTGCGCGTCTCGACATCCTCTAAGTATAAATCTAGAGTACCCTCTAACGTTTGCTTCAATTATTTAGTTTCCACCACGTTATGGGCCCCGATTAAGCTCCGAATACCCCAGCTTGCGGCCCGATGCGCACCTCGTATCAACGCTAAGACGGTCTCAAACCAGCTCAAGGTAACCATTGCTGTTCTACTAACTGTGCTTCCGGTGGTCAGCAAGCGAACCTTGTTGCACGCGAGTATGTGTTTCCATCGATAAAGGACTGTCGTCAGTAATTCTAAATTGAGATTAGCGCTATATACCAGCCCGAGATATTTATTATTGTCTGGACGCATCATTCGTATCACGAATTTTAATCTGTAAAGTACGAGGCTTTACCTCACCGTAGCTTTCACTTTAGCTACGATATGAGAATTTAACTGTTTTATGTAGGGCGCTATAGAAATTCCTGGGGCGATTGCTCGCTTATAATTCAGAAATTTAAATTAACGTAACTCCTCGAGATTTTAATTTGGTGTTTTAATTGTCTACCCCATTCTGTAAACAAGGACCCTTGGTTCATTTATATGCATTTACATCGGCCCTAAACTTCTACATATATGTATTTTATGTGTGTTCCCGGCTTTACGAGTGAATAAAACGAAATTATCTCCCCTGCACTTAATTGTTTAACTTCAGTTTTGCGCCGTTTTATTAAGTTTACAGTGTTCCAATTTAGCTGGAGCGGAACCTATCAATCGTTCAATTAGGGGATTATGAACTGTTTTGTTATCTTTGAATTGGTGGCGTCACCCCCATCTAACAAACCCACGGCCGTCTTCGGCTAAAAGTTGACCGGCGACCCCTAATTAGTTGATAGTGACTCATCTAGTCATTGGCTGAGTGAGGCAATTGGGGGCTTTGAGTGCTGCATTGAGCATTAACGTAAGTATTATTCCACCACTCTTTTTGTGCTTATCAGGGTCTGCAAAATTATATTATTATTTAATTTAAGATTAAATTTTTATTAACTCTGTATGTAGCAGTAAGCTCCGGTTCTCTAAGGGGAGCGTGGGTTCGAACTCCACACCAGGTAATTCTTTTTTTTGTCTAACAGACATCAGTACTTGACAAATTTATTTCAAGATAATTTTTGCAGATCATCGTCGCAAATTTCTCCACTGACACTGATAATGGAGGTCAACCCATTTATGGCCGTTGTACTCGTTTGAGTTCACTTAAATTTTAGCACTGGGGCGGCATCTATGTGCTAAGAATGTAAAATCTAATTGCAGGATCCTAATTCTTGTAGTTTTCTGCATAAATACTGACAGAGGAATTCCCGCTTTTTTCATTCTAGGTTATGATAATAGCAGCTTACAGTGACACGTGCATCAGGTTTTGTGTGTTGAATGGTGACAAGCGGATTATATTATTCAACTTTATAGTTTCTTTTTTAATTTGGAAATTTATTTTCTTTGAATATAACAAACAAAGGTGTAAAAACAAGATTCTTTTGTTAGGTAAGTGAAAACTTTATTACATCTTATTTCATGTTGGGGTAAACATGAGTGTACTCGATTGAGTAAAATGGGCAGATGCAGGATATATTTTCAGATATTGTCTTGCTCTAAAAAGTTTCTATATTTTCAGGCATTCTTTTATGATGGAAAATCTCGAGAAAATTCCCGCTTCTTCTTTTTATGGAAAAAGATTCACGACACTAGCGTCTGCAGCAGATACCATAGCAAATGTAAGTCTCAAACTCAGAAATTGATGTGGTGATTATTTTGCCAGACCCCGATTGCCAAACTGATGAAGAGGAGTTTGAAGAAGACGATCTGGTTACTGCACATCTTCCCCGTGATGTTCCAGGAAAAATTGAAATAGCGATGGAGGATGATAGCGATGAAGAATACAACATGCCATTATCTAAGATTCGTACTACACTATCAAAAAAAGCAAAAGTAAGTCAGCCCAAGTGGAGTACCGCACCAGTGGATATGAAAATGACATCTACTAATGGCAACTCCACTCGTTTGGATAAAGTACGAGCACAATTGCCTAGCTGTAACGTCATTCAAATTTTTGAAAAATTGTTTGACGAACAAGTTGTTAATCTTATAGTAGAACAAACGAATAAATATGCTGAAGCCAGCAATAATCACAGTTTTCAAGTTAATAGTGACGAAATCAAGATTTTTATAGGTGTGCTCCTTTTTAGTGGTTATCATAAATTACCTCGTGCGCGTTTATATTGGTGTTTGCATGAAGACGTGAATGTTCCATTTATCTGGAACTGTATTAGTAGAAATAGGTACGAGGAGATAAAAAAATATATACACTTGGCATATAACACCCAGATTGACAGAAATGATAAAATGTTCAAAGTACGACCATTGATGAACTTACTGAATAAAAAGTTCCAACAGTTCCAAATTTTTCACGAATGTTTGTCCATTGATGAAGCGATGGTCCGATATTTTGGACATCATTCTGCGAAACAGTTCATCGAGGGTAAACCAGTACGCTTTGGCTATAAAGAGTGGATGTTATGTAGCTCCAGTGGCTATTGTTATGCCTTTGATACCTACTGTGGTGCTAAGCCGACCAATGGTGAGGTTGAAATTCCGAAGTCCACACTTCCCCTGGGATCGCAGGTGGTAATTGATCTTTTAAAAGTTGTCAAAGAACCTACTGATCACATAGTATTCTTTGATAATTCTTTTACAAGCTACGATCTGCTAACTAGTTTGAGAGAGAAAGGTATACGAGCTACCGGAACTGTACGAGAGAACCGTACTAAAAAATGTCCAATTCTTCCTTCTGCTCAGATGAAAAAAAAGACTGTGGTAATTTCAATTATCGTTACGATAAAGAAAACTCTCTCCTTTTTGTGAGATGGCATAACAATAGTGTTGTTACGATAGGTTCCAATTACGACGGCATAGAACCTATGACACAAGTAAAAAGGTGGTCGTCAAAGAAAAAAGAAAAAATATCAGTACCCCAACCGAAGCTTTTCTATACCTACAATGCGTTCATGGAAGGGGTGGATCTTTTAGATCAATCGGTCAACAATTACCGAATTGTGATGCATGGCAAAAATGGTGGTGGGTTCTTTTCACCCACATGGTAAATGTCACTGTTGTAAACGCATGGAGACTCGTCATTACTTGCGGTCTTATAATAAGGCCATTCAAAGAAGATCAACTTCAGCAAAACCATCCGGGTCATTACCTAGGAGTTTACTAGACGATCCCACAGGCCACTTTCCGAAGAAGTTTTCGAATCAACTACGATGCAACATATGTCACAGCAGAATTAGGTGGGCTTGTGAGAAGTGCAATGTTACTCTTTGTATTTAGAGAGACTGTTTCAAGATATTTCACACTCAGAATTAATGTTTGACATGTCGACTGATATTTTTAAAATAATAAAAATTTTATGTTTTTTGTTGATTTATATTCTATATGTGCCCGCTATACTTATTTGAGTACACCATTTTTCTTGTACGTTTTAGGTGAATTAGCTAAAAATTAAGTATAAATGACAATAATGTACTGTATTCGACTAAATTCAATCATAGATCATTATTTTAATCTTTCACAAGATTGGTGGGCATTAACGGGTTAACTGCGTCAGCAAAAATTTTCAAACAAAGACATCATTCAATTTAGCAGTTGTGCAGATTTTTCTCAAACAATGGGTTTCATTGTTCAATTTTTACCAGTCTTGTACATTTTCATACAAGTTTGGACAGGCTTGAATCCTCCAGACAACAAAAACTTCATTGTTCAATTATTTTTTGGAATCGTGCAGATTTCTCAAACAATAGACGTCTTTGTGCAATTGATAGACAATAACATCCTGCTAGACTGCCACATCTGCAAGTCTTAACACTTTCAGCCCCAAAAATTCATCGTTGGAACCGGACCACGGCTAGGCCCGTGACCTTGACTCCGGCTAGACCCGTGAACCCCGACTAGACCTAGCCAAGTTTCAAACCAGAGGCCAATGACCTCGCCACGTGACACTTAGCCAAGTTTCAAACCAATCAAAGTGTCTCAGAACGCCCCTAGGTACACTACTAACGTGTGTGCGCGTAAGCCGTTCGTGCGCTTAAAAATTTACAAGTCAGTACCCATCTATAAAACCGACAAGCGATGGATTGCGTTCGTGTTTGTTGCCGCTTACGCGTGCGCAAACTCGGGCTGGTACTGATTAAAGCAATTTCACGCGCAAACCGTTCGTGCGCGCAAAAATGCTCAAGTCAGTATGCACCTTTCAATGACATGCTGCTGCATGTTTAGCCAAGGGTTTCCTTTGTACCGTGGAGCAGAGCATCACCAATTAAGCTTGAAGGGGACAAATTCGTACCGCAACCTGCCTGTCGTATGTGCTCCGTTAATTTACTCGTCTTTGGAGATACAAGGCCGTCCACATCTGCTTTAATATTGCCCCTTTGCAGCTTCCATGAGTTTTTCTCCTATTTCTTGTCAATAGCTATGAGACGAGACCTGCAGCTTGAGTTGAACAACGTTGCCAGGGCGAATGAAACCGTCCAACAGGTATTTTGTTTAGTTGATAGTACTTGCAACGCTTATAACTTTACAGTGAAGTGATTTCGAAGTGTCGCCTTGGCACGTAGTGCCATTGTCTATTAATATTTTAAGACGTTGAACAGAAATTACCGCCTTGAAGTGAATTTTGAGTCTTTGTTGTCAATGTAGTTCCTTTGTGAAAATTCAAAGTTGTCACTGTTTCTGAAGTAGTTATATCGTTTGTTGTAATTTTGTCGCCTGTGTTTAGTTTAAACGTTGCGCAATTAATCTCACTAACCTTCTTTGAGTATTTTTAAGTAGGTAATTGTTTTAATGTTCATTGTCACCTACATCTTTTTCTACATCAATAGAGTTTATTGTGAATTATTTGTATTTTTCATTAATATATTGATGATGTTTGTATGCGTATTTTGGTGTAATTTTCCGATTTACAGGCATTCAGACGGCTGTAAACTCAGGCAAGTCAGGGTGAGTTCAACCCAGTTGTTCGCCGCTCAAGCATTGCCAAGCTAGAAGTACAAAGCGGGGCCATTGCTTCCACTTTCAGAATGAGACCCCACCCCTGTGTCGTTTTCTCGACTTAGACAGAAAGTGGTGCCGCTAAACATTAACATTTGTATTTCGTTCACCGGATCGTAGCCCTAATTCTAAGGTCATAAAAAACCAGCCGTTCTCACTGAGAGTTTTTAAGCCGGCACATGTGGTACATGTAACGGAGTTAGCCAAGGAATCTGCGTAACTTTCCCGATTTTGTAGTATTTATATGGTAACAAACTGGTGTTTTGCTTTAAAAAGCAGTTTCTGCTGTAATAAGCTGGCATCCCAATATGGTGCCAATGTTCTGTTGTCATAAAGTCGATTTTAGGCTGTAACAAGAAGTCGACTTATTTCTCAAGCGGTTCGTTATAACAATAGGTAATATCTTGCATACATGTTAGAATAACAGAATCAATTCTACGTTTTTCCAGTTTGTTGGTATTATTCTTAGGTGCAAGAGCCGACTCAGTAAAAATAACATGATTCTTCTTCCAGCTATAACATCTTGATAACAATCCGCTGTATATCCTTCATATTCAGTGATCTCAGCGATTTCTCCCAAATTGACATTTTGTATTAAGAGCTCTGTCTCGTTTTCCTTTGGACTGGCCACTTTTGATGTATACATATCTCTATAAAAGTGTTCAATAACTTTGACGATTTAAAATGTTCTCGCGACTAAAATTTCTGTATCTGTTTTGCGTAGGATGAATTTGCTATTTGTACATTTTTTCTTCCTAAAACTTTTATGTTGTTGTTCTCAATCTCCTGTGTTATCAGTTTCGTATTATAAATAGTTTCGCATTTACTTCCTAATTTCTCATTTAATAGTCTTATTGATTTTCTTGCATTCGTCAGAATTTCTGTTTAAGCTTCGCTTTTCGTTAATCAGCTTTTGCATTTCATTAGTGATTGTTTTGTTCACTGTGTGTTTAGTTTGAATGACTATCTTCTTCACCACAGTTTGTATGCCTCTTGTGATATTTGATGTCTTGCCCAATTCTCAAGTTTTCAATGTTACTCAACGGTAGAAGTTTCCCTTTCAGTTCTCTTCGGTATTTTCCTTATTGAGTCAGTCGTCGGTTGGGGTTGCCTTTGGAGGACTTTTTTCAGATTTAATGCTGATTCTGCTGATTTATTTTTTTATGTTACGAAGACAATATTAAAAATTATTCTTGCAGAATGTCAACGGCCTCAGATAAAATTTACCTGGTTGTTTATAATGCTTATTCTTAATCTAAAACCGAGTTGAAACTTTCAGTTCTGTACATTATTCTAGTTTTAACTGGCTTCAAGCGGACTGTAAATGTGCGGCAAGCACCCTAGATCAGCACAGCAGCGGGGAAGCCAATTCGAACGATAATTACTGAAGTCATGCACAATTCAATACGTCGTTAAATGCAGATGATTAGAAATATCTACTTCCATCACTTGTAAATAACAGCTTTCACTTAAGTGCAAATAAGTGTGTTCAGGTAATTTTCCTCATTTGTATGTCGACCTCGACTCGTCCACAAGTTTGCTGGTGTAAACGCGAGAGAGAGAGAGAGAGAAATTCATCACGTCCAATGTCGATGAGAGCAGAATAAAAAACTGATTGCCCACGCAAACACGACGCAAAGACATGAAGGATCTTGCAGGTGCAACCAACATATCGCAGACGAAATACCTCACATTATCTCAACGATGCGGTACGTCGAGACACTTCGAAGATCTGCTTATTATATTCGTTGTGTCAACTCCGACAAGTTGAGACGCCGATAATTGGTCGACAATTACATACTCTAAGCGCGTGAACAATTTTTGACCTCGACACAACTCGATTACATCAGTACCAGTTGCCAACTACCGAAAACTGGTAAGACGCTTTCCTTCGGTCTTTCGCGTTACCCACGGTCGTATTTGGAACCTCCAAACGAAATCATGTAAGACCAAGTTAATCTCTATTAACAGTTTGATTTTAATCTTTATATTAAAAAAATTAAAACAAAAGCAAACATCCCGAACTTGCGTTCCAACAAAGAAAAAGATAAATAACCGTTGTAACAAAATATTCCATTACAGGTGAATATTTATCAAGTTTCCTTTACACATATCCCAGGCTTGTCACAATATTCATGTATTTTCCGGATGGTCGAATATCAACATTAGGAAAGGAATTCTCTATTATTCCACTCATAGTTTCTATTCTATAAATCCGTTGCTGTACCCCAAAACCTTTCACAAAACATTTTGAACACGTAGTGGCTCACGGTCTACTTCAGATATTGCAACTATAATAGATGATCCAATTTGAATACTTTGGTTTCGTCTGACATATCATTGTTTCCACGGCCTGTTTTTGTTCTTGGTAAGCAGCCTTTCTTTCTTTATAAATTTTTTCTTAGTTACACAGGAAACATAATTCCCATTTACCATCGTCACTACATTCACAATTAGCCGTATCTATTCGATACTAACCATTATTACACACTGCTACATTTATGCTTGATAAATATATACCTATAAAATGGTTGGCTACAATTGCAACGAAAAATTGCTTAATTATCACTTATAGGTTGAGATAAGAGAGAAGTGTGAAGGATTAGAAGAGAATTGCGATAACTACTCACGCATACCGGTAATGACATCGTCTAATAAAAATATAGGTTACGTTAGCTAAAACTTTGTTGTCGAAAATGTCACATTAATATGATAACACTCTGCATTCTGTAACACCTTGTACATAGATTACGTTTTCCTTAATATTTTTAACGTTTAGAAGATTTACAAGTGCCAATGGTGAGGAGAGGGAGGAGTGACAGCTTAAAGAGTCGTAGTTTATATGGCTTATAGAGATGTTTTAGAAACCGTCATCATAAGGAGATGATTATAATGCAGAATGTTAAGAGACATCATCAACCAAGCATATAATAGAGATAAATAAAAAAGCAGGTTTCGAGGTGACACATTGTGCAATGACAACACCTTCTGGAGCTGCAGTATATCAGTGAACAGGTACATTATTCATAGATCTAACAAAACTCTATGTTAACATGCTACTCTGCAAACTATGGGAAAATAAGTGCAAGACACAAACATTGATCACACTTTAATCTTGATATTGAAAAAATTGTATTGCTATTCAACATGCAGAATAAAACTAAAATAGATTTTCGGCACCATTTATCATAACAAAATGGTTGCGTTCAAGATGTTGCATCTATCCATTTTCTTTAAAATATATATCAAAACAGACCTGATTTAATGGAAACAGAAATGTGCACGAATGGGAATACCACTTAAGGATTATACAGTTACGTTTTGTAGTTTGTGGATGATTGAGCGCCACCTGCTGTTGGTCGACTGGCTACATCGTGATGTGCAGCGGACAGACTTAACCTACCCCAAGTCGTGAATCCTCTGAAAAAGCTTATATTACTTGGGGTAAAACGGATACTGCATTTGAATAATATGAAATAGATAGGTTTGAAATGTACGAGGGAAGTTCACACCAAAACCGGAATTTATCTTTTTAAATTAAGTAATTGGAAACTTTATATAGATTAAACCAGTTTGATTTTTTAACATAATCTCCATTAACGCATACAGATTTATTCCACCTTTACATCAAAGTATGAAATCCATCAAAATAAAAACTGTCTTCCTACTCTCTAAACCAATCTAGAACACATTTTTTAGTACATCTCCTTTGGCATCGTTTGCCTCCAACAGTACTTTTAAGTGGTCCAAACAAATAAAAATCTGAGGGAGCTAAGTCTGGACTATAAGCAGGAGAGTAGAGATATCAGTCCAATTTCGTCAAATCCTTTGTAATCTCTGCCGATTCATCCCAACGGGGATGCGCGCACAATTTTTTTGCGTTAAGTGGTCAATTGTTAAAATACTTCGTGCATGCGCTTAGTCTCTCATATTCAAAATTAGCGGATATCTACCACATGCAATACCTACTAGAATAGTTACAATAAGGCCAGTTGGGTGGATGCAGTGTTTTGCTAACTACGAGATATGTAGCAATCATCCTTGCGGTAAGGGAACCGGCAACGATGGCATACCATCAAGTGACAATTAGCCATGATGTGCGGGCTGGGTGAGATAAGAACGATAGCAACTTTAGTTCTAGAAAATGCGTAGCTGCAGTAAGTGATGGCGTCGACTAAAATGCGGTATAATTGTAGAACAATTATGGTAGAAAGCGGCGATGTTTGCGATATTCAGTAGAACACCGAAATAAAGTTTCCCAATGTCTAATAAGGCAAAAACAGAATTTCAAATAAAAGGTTATATTGCCACAAGAGTTGCAGTGGTCGGACGTGGCAATCACAATGCATAACTCTCGCTGCAAACCACAGCCTTTTTGATTGGCGTTAACTTCGTCACTTCAGAATCGTTTAGCCCCTCGCATTTGTCTGCGTGAAGAAATTGAAAGCTTTATCTCATTTCGCGTGCATAAAATCCAGTAGCGGCGTCAACCTTTTAGACTGACCTAAAAGCTTTAATTTGATTTTACGTACTAAGGAGTTCAACATATCGTAGAAAACTTAACATCTTATAAGAACTGTGAATAAGGCCTCGTGGACGTGAAGGCGTGGTTAGGGTCTAGAATGGAATTTTAGCTCTATTCACCCTATTAGCTCAGTGGTAGATGTGTCAACGAAGAGTAGTGGAAGCTGAGCTCCTGTTAAGGTATAGCGTTTATTTAAATTAAGTTTGTGTTTATTTTATTTTTAAGATTATTACTTACAGAATATTATTTTCAAAACTAAAAGTACTAAATAAGGAGAATGGTATTAGTTGAAGATAGTTAGGGGACGTCTCGGTGGCCGAGACGAGGAGCCGCTGGGGCCGCCACATGGCTATCTTCTGGACGAGGCTTGTTCATGGCCGGAAACTTTTAGAGGCGAAGGCGGCGAAGGAGGCGGCGGGTCAGAGCTACTGGGGCATGGCGACACGTTCAAGCGCCGGGGATAGCAGCTAGTGCGCTTCTTGCTGACCGTGCAGAACCTGGGGCGCTCCTTGTCCCTTGTATTTAATACTTGACTAAGTTTAGATTTGGAAATGGTTAAATCTAAACTGCCGGCACGCATCAATCTACGAGTACAATAACATAATTAAGAGTATCGTGCTATATGAATCTGAAACTTTAAGGTCATATAAGTTGATTCTTGCAGAAGATTAGTCAAAGTATCAAAACTACAAAATATAAGAAATGATAAGGTTCGCCTAGGGGTGTCGGCCCAGTTGCGCCCGGCCCACTTGCGCCCACCGCCATTTTCGACCCATTTGCGCCCCAGAAGAATGTCAACGGTAATTAAGGTCTCATTTGCCTCCAGGCTTGCAACTCATTAGTCATCAGGACACCCGAACTTAGCCGACTGACCAATGGGGCGGTCTTCTACCTGCAAATTAGTTATTAGAAAACACAAAATTTAACAATTTTTCCCTTGGCTGTCCTAACTTCTATGCGTTTCTGTTGGTACTTTAATGTTTGTGTTTATTTGAGATTTATTTTAAAATTTTACACTGGTATATTTATTGATTAATGATTCAGATTATTAGATTAGCGCATTTTATCAGCGTGTCAGTGACACCTAGTTTTTGAACATAATGTTATGGGAATTAAACAATATACTAAGTAACTTTGTATACTCGTATTTTATATAGTTCTTCATCCACTTTTAGAAAATAAAGGAAAGGAGTTACTTAGTAGAGGATAGGGCGGATAGGTTAACAAAGATTGTACCATTTATAACGTTTTTTAATAGTTATTGTCAACTAAGGTCTTTCTATTTTAGCTTACCTTCGCGCGTGTGTCATTTAGTATAAAAAGAATGTATGGTTTATTTGGTAGAATAAAGATAATATTATTATTAAATATACGATTATTGTTTATTGAATCTGGAAAAAATTAGTAAAAGCTTTCAAGTCGCTATTATTCGTAACACACAATACAGCGTCCCAAGAATGTGTGGTTGACTTTTTAATAAAAAAATCTAACCAAAATTTAATCTATGCTTTTTTTAGATGTTGACGCTACTGTTATTGGCCTTACAGTTTTTTAATTACTTCCAAAATCTGATCAGGTCTAAGTTAGGATCCAAACGATTTTTGGTAAAAATTTTTTGAAATCGGTAGTTACAGTAGTTTTGTGTCAGTCTGCCGAACAAAATCCGAGCCAAACAAAAACATTCTACACATACACTTATACAGTGTCCGCCAAAAAGTCGGCATAATATGCAAAAAAATTTATTTTAGGTTTTTTACAAAAACGTTTTACATCAATAATTTGTGCTTGTCTAAAAACCTATGTAGCCCCTATCATATATACCGAGTGATTTTTATTTATTTAGAAAACTGAGTTTTTCGAAATTATCAAAATCCAAAAAGTGCTATTTCTCAGAAATTAAGTAAGATTTCAATAATCTTTTTTTAGAGTGAGTTATCTTTCTGGGACACACTGTATAAGTGCATGTGTAGAATGTTTTCGTCTGGCTCGGATTTTGTTCCGCAGATTGACACAAAACTACTGTAATTACCGATTTCAACGGGTCTATATCACATCGCCGAATTTTCAGATCGCCGAAACGATATTTTGAATATTCAAATCACCGAAAGCGTTCACATTGCCGAATGCATGCCAATGATTATTTCGCCGAACGTGATCAGAACGCCGAAAAGTGTGAAACAAGATACGCCATACGTCGGCGATGCGGAATAATTAGGGGTTGTTCACGTCGCCGAACGTGGTTAGAAAGCCGAAAATATCCTGTGATCACATCGCCGAAAGTGTTCATATCGTCGAAAAATTTCAGTGATCACATCGCCGAACGTGGTCATGTCGCCGAAAAATGTTTGTGATCACATCGCCGAACGTGTTCATATCGCCGAAAAAAATACACTTACTTGTGACTGACAATATTCGAATAGAAAGTTAAGAAAAGTGGCGTGTGCAGTGAGGTATCAAGTTAACCGAAACTGGTTTTTCAACAATGAACTTGTTAAAATCAATGTTCAGGTACAGGATAAGTAATGAATATTTGAATAAATCTCGTATTTTATTTAACATATTACAAATTTTTATAGTTTGTGCATCAAAACGTTGAAAGTTGAACATTAAAATCGTGGCTCCTCTAAAAGTTTTAAGATCTAGGTATCTGAAACATACGCCTCCTTCTTGCGGCAGACGAATCTAAAAAAACTGAAACTTTATGTTTCGACCATCAACAGAACTAACTCTAATGCTAAAAGTTTCATCGGAGATGCTTTCCATTTATGTCAAATTTGGATGTATTACTTCTGCATACATTCTTCACAACATAACAAACGTGTATGATGAAATAATTGCAAAAAAAACTTAACAAGACAATACATTTTGCACTTTATATTACCTATGTAACTGTTTGACTTTGTATACTTTAGTTGCTAATTTGAAAAAATATATCCCACGTATTTGACAATTTTTTTTTATGTTGTATTTACAGTAAGTAACTTTACATTATTATAATATGGCGTCCGGAGAAATAGTGGTACTTGGCTCATACGTCAGTTCTTCGCTCTCTTGAATTAAATAATACGAGCCTAAGAAAAAAGCAGTCTTGCGAAGGATTGAATATGAACAAGTTCGGCGATGTGATCACAGTAATTTTTCGGCGATATGACCACGTTCGGCGATGTGATGACTGAAATTTTTCGGCGATATGACCACGTTCGGCGATGTGATCACTGAAATTTTTCGGTGATATGACCACGTTCGCCGATGTGATCACTGAAATTTTTCGGCGATGTGATCACAGGATATTTTCGGCGATATGACCACGTTCGGCGATGTGATCACTGACATTTTTCGGCGATATGAACACTTTCGGCGATGTGATCACAGGATATTTTCGGCGATATGACCACGTTCGCCGATGTGATCATTGAAATTTTTCGGCGATGTGATCACAGGATATTTTCGGCGATATGACCACGTTCGGCGATGTGATCACTGACATTTTTCGGCGATATGAACACTTTCGGCGATGTGATCACAGGATATTTTCGGCGATATGACCACGTTCGGCGATGTAAACAACTCCTAATTATTCCGCATCGCCGACGTATGGCGTATCTTGCTTCACACTTTTCGGCGTTCTGATCACGTTCGACGAAATGATCATTGATATGCATTCGGAGATGTGAACGCTTTCGGCGATTTGAATACTCAAAATATCGTTTCGGCGATCTGAAAATTCGGCGATGTGATCAGGCCCCATTTCAACAAAATGTTTACCAACAATCGTTGGATCCTAACTTAGACCTGATCAGATTTTGGAATTAATTAAAAAACTGTAGGGCCAATAACAGTAGAGTCAACATAAAAAAAGCATAAATAAAATATTGGTTAGATTTTTTTGTGAACCACACATTCTTGGGACGCTGTATTGTCTGTTAGGAATAATAGCGACTTAAAAGCTTTTAGTCATTTTTTCCAGATTCAATAAACAATAATCGTATATTTAATAATAATATTATCTTTATTCTACCAAATAAACCATACATTCTTTTTATACTAAATGAAACACAGGCGAAGGTCAGCTAAAATAGAAAGACCTAAGTTGACAATAACTATTAAAAAAAGTTATAAATGGTATAATCTTTGTTAACCTATCCGCCCTATCCTCTACTAAGTAGCTCCTTTCCTTTATTTTCTAAAAGTGGATGAAGAACTATATAAAATACGAGTATAAAAAGTTACTTAGTATATTGTTTAATTCCCATAACATTATGTTCAAAAACTAGGTGTCACTGACACGCTGATAAAATGCGCTAATCTAATAATCTGAATCATTAATCAATAAATATACCAGTGTAAAATTTTAAAATAAATCTCAAATAAACACAAACATTAAAGTACCAACAGAAACGCATAGAAGTTAGGACAGCCAAGGAAAAAATTGTTAAATTTTGTGTTTTCTAATAACTAATTTGCAGGTAGAAGACCGCCCCACTAGTCAGTCGGCTAAGTTCGGGTGTCCTGATGACTAATGAGTTGCAAGCCTGGAGGCAAATGAGACCTTAATTACCGTTGACATTCTTCTGGGGCGCAAATAGGTCGAAAATGGCGGTGGGCGCAAGTAGGCCGGGCGCAAGTGGGCCTATATCCGCCTAGGAGTTGGAATTGAAAACACAATGATTCACGACAAACAAATAAATCAACTATAATGATACGGTCATGTATAGAGAATGCCTCACAACAGATCAATTAGAGGATTGAAAGAAATGGAACTATACATCGTACATGATCGGCGTACTTTTTAAGCCAATGCTAGATATAGTTTTCTAACTTTTTAGTTTTGTTTAAGCACATATACTTACTTCTATTTTTGTTGTCTTCACTGCCGCAGCGTATAATATCATTTCTGATGAATTACATAAGTAAATAAGTTTCAACGCGCTATGAAAAATAAATTGTTTTCTCAGTATATCGACATGGTGCCGCCATTAGTCTGTCCATCAATAGCATGGCCTAATTAAACTTTGGCAAATTTGATCACTGGAATAACTATATAAAACAAATATTTTTCTGAAATTTTGGATTGGTGCGTGAGCCTGTGAATCCATGTAAATTTATAATAAATTTTGCATTCCTTGCATAAAATTACATGTTACAGTTGACTAGAAGATAATGGAAAAAACTGTAATTTAAAATGTCATTTACTATTTTCTCACTAATCCGGGCTGTTAGCGGTTCCTTTATTATGAAATCCGGACGTGATTTAATGTTCCGACCTTGTGGCGCAGCGGTTTTTATATTGCCTAGCATTATCTTAATATGCATACGTACGTTCCATAAAGCGTATTTTAGTGCCTGCATTTTAGAACAAGATTATTATCAATTTAAAACTGATGGCGAAAGATACCGCAGAGACGATGAAACCCGAGCATCGCGAAAAGTAAGCTTGCCGCCTGACTAAAGTAATTTAAAATGCAATTAGTGCCCCGAAACGTGTGCGTTATTTGTTTTAAGTGCCGATTCTTGGGCTTAATGGCCTAATGAGTGTTGTATTAATCCAATACGTGCAACTAAGTGATGCTTTAGCCTAACTATCTAGTAAATAAAGCTATCAAATTCAAATTTAGATAGCATAGCATTACTTTAAAACACTGTGAATAAGAATAAACAGCGCATTCAAATCTCTAGAGTTATGTTATCTATAAGACACATTTGCGTGGTTCTACGTTTGGCGGTCCCTTGTATTCCTCACATAATAATTTCTAGACTAAAGTTCGATTACAGAACTTGGCGACAGTTGCAGACGCACCGAAACTTAATTGCTCTGGTGACAATTGGGTGATCTGGGGAAGAGTGTACATTAATGGCATTATCAGAACTATGAATTTCGAAACTGAACTCAAGACATTTCCCCGAATCATTAGATTTAATCTTTACGTTGCATTAAATTATAATGTAATGGACTAAGGAAACGCTTGTTGCAGTTAAAGAGCTTCAAAGACGAATATTACGGTTATGGATGCAATCTTCAATATAAGCACTTTGAGAGATTTTCTATAAATTCGAGTTAGAATACATTTGCTCTTGTGCAAATTCCTAATGCTGGTTTATTTGACTAATTTAAATCACTGAGGTTTTATTACTCAACAACTGTTAGAGGGAAACTTTATAAAACTTCAGCTATGATCATCAGCTGAAACCCTTGACACTGGTTTCAATGTGATAAAAACGTTATTGAAATGCGATAACAGCTTTCTACGTAAATATACAAGGTAATAAGACAACAACCCCTTACATTTCATGTTTCTACCACTTGTACTCTTTTGTTATGCATGAAGAGTATAGGGTAATTCCACGTTAACCTCTACTTTTGGCTTATTACATAACCTGCGTCTCGCGATTGTGCATTTGGTTGCCGTGAGCAATAGCACGGTCGTTTACTCACATCTGTACGACTTTGTTTTGGTTGGTAAGTGAGCCGGATATGGATATAGATGGAAACTAGTTTTTCTTGAGTAAAAACGTGCATGCATGTGTTGGCAATTATGCTTTGCATCATTCCACTCTAGATGGTTTTCTATAAATTTGCACCTTCTGATTATGCTAGGTACTACTAGAGAAAGACAGTTTGAAATTCAGTTTTTTAAGGCAGCTAAAAACGCAAACTCATATCAAGGATTTCTAGACGTCATTTAATTAGTTCATCAATTACGCGTTTTTTTTTATTTGACCAATTGTTTATATCTCGCTATTAAAAAGGTCACTACTTCTTATCTTGGACACACTGTATATGTTATTTACCTGCATGTATAAAGTAAATTCCACTTTTGTTGCACCTCATTTGTCTTGTTCTTGCTGTAATAGGTTTAAGCTTATCAAGGAACCTATGATAAATGGAATTTTGAGATCTCCTCTTCATTGTATGTTGTGATAACCATAAAACTGGGGGATTTTCAAATTTAGATTTGCGAGTTGTTGACAATAAAGTTTGTGGCGCCCGTATTTGGTTTTTATCAGTTTAGTGTTAACCCACGGTCTCCTTCGGAGCAGTTAAGCCTGCCCCTTGAACGCTTTTAGTTACGGGACTATTTTAGGTATTTACAGCTCGTTGTTCGTCTTACAGTGAAGTGTACACTATTGTTGTCAGTTTACTTAATCGCTATTGCGTTTTGGAACGTTCAGTGACCAACAGTGTATGAAGTTATAGCATCTACATAGCCGAACATTATTCGCTTCTTTTCCAATTTCCATCACAACAGTAGACAATACTTTTCCCTACAGACCACCTCGGCTTATTGACACTGTAATGGTAATATCATTGAAAGAGGTTGTTACGACTATCTTTTTAAGCGCGTTTGTTATCCAGTTGTTGAGAACAAGGTCTATGTCCCTCACTGTTTGCTTAATTGAATCAAAGGAGGTATTGCCAAATGACCCCCCGATATCCATCAAGATTCCTAGCCCAGAATATTTTGAATGAATAGTTTTTTTCCAGCGGATGGTAAGTCTATGAACGGCGACCTTCCAGGATTTGCCTGATTGATACATAACGGGTGTTCATAAACAGTCGTCATCCCAGTTGCTTTGAAAAACAAAATGTTATATCTTTGATTAATTCGTGCAACACAATGAAACGTCATTGAGTACTGTCATAGCGCAGTTTTTCTCAATTATAATAGACATACGTTTTTGAAGTCAAAACCTACTGGGATGACGACTGTTTATGAACACCCGTTACAATGGTATCGGTATAACGGTCTTCCTTACGGAACTTTTAATTATCAGTTTTTCCAATTTCTTTAGAATAAACGATGTAGAGATCGATAAGATTTTGCTTAGCTGTAGCTTACCCTTCCCAGATTTGGTATAAATATCACTCTTACCCCCGTAGCATTGTGTTCAGGTATATTGATAAACTCTTCTATCCTTTGTGAATCATTACTGGATACATTTCTTCGCCTCCCGGAGCCTTAAATAGTTCGAAGATGTTTATGGTTTTTTTTCACATTTATGACTTGAAAAATTTCATTATTTGAAGCTTCTGGAGCCCTTGTAATTGTATTTCTAAACTTTCTTCTTTTTGAATAACAGGACAGGAAATGTGTCTGGAGTAGGAGTTCTACAGTCTCTTTCCTGAATTGAGTTTATCCAACTTCAGGTTTAAGGTAAGCTCCGTCAGTATTTTACATGTTCTTAGTCCACGTATTTTGTAGTTTAACACAGTTAAGTCTCCTAAAGTACTCGTTCGACGAAGCTCTTTTAGCTTTTCTTATTTCGTTGCCGGCCATAGATTCCAACTAGGTAGTGTTTCTCAATCTGGAAGGGCAATGTAGCAGTTGCTGTTGCAGAATCTTTTGATAACCGCCCTATCTTCAGTGTCTACAGTTTCTGTGTTCCATATTCCTCACTAATTTGGTGTGGAGATTGAATGGTGTCTATTGCTATGGAAACGCTGGATAAAATATTAAAGACGGTATTTTTACGTGATAAAGATAAGGAAGGTATCAGGATAGCCTCATAGTTAGCCCATACGGAGAAGACCATTCAAATGACAACGGTGAAAGGTTAATAGACGTGTGCCAAAATAGTAATCTGAAGATAACAAACGGTTTCTTTAACACAAACCAATTCACCAATATACATTGATTCAGCATACAAGGAATTTGAAATCCATTATTAGCCCAGTGGCCAGGTTATGAAAAGGGGTGGTTATCTGACAAAGGGTTATGTAGTTTTGGATTTTGGATATGTTGTATGTACCTAGGCTTTTATTAAAAATCTAATTTAGGACGCCTGTGTGCGCGTCAGTACGACCACTTTTGTGTCACCTATTTCGGATTTTGCTCGATAACTTTTTACTGATGTCTTCTACAAAAACCATTTCTACTAATTTTTGTAGAGCACAAAATTTTCTATAATTTACTTTCATAACATTATTTTTCTAAGCCTCATAATTACCGAAATACCAAGCCTCAAACTTAAAAAAGTTACAAAAAACTTAAAAACGCGTTTTTTCAAACAATTTATTCCATTGACATTTGGGCTACTTTTATTCATCAAACTCATTCAGATATGATCCACAAGAGATTCTATTTCGTCATACATATAGTGGCTGTGACACTACATCGGCTTCATTTGGACATGGAAAACCCAAATTTTGCGGTGTTCTTCAGAAGCACCCTAATTTAGTTGAAGCAGTAAGTGCATTCAGAGAGTCAGAAGCTACTCCTGACCAAATTGGATAAGCAGCTGAGAAATTTTTCGTAGTCTTGTATGGTGGGGACATGAATGCTCAAACTCGTGACGGTCTACACTATCAGCTTTTTGAAAAATCTGTGAATAAGAGCAAGTTTCGCCTTGCCAGCCTTGCCAGACTGCCACCACTGCAAGATACAGCCCGATTCTGCAATGCGCACCGGTGCAGAGTAGTCGTCTATTTGGTTGTGCTATGCAATATTAGTATTTACTTTGTACTTCGTACCCTATATATATATATATTTCAAAATGCCTGGTGGTGGTGATGCAAGCAGAATTACGCGCTCTGGTGCAGAAGAAGAAGCCCTAATTCAACGAGTCGTAGAAAAAATGCTTAATTCACCTACGTTTCTTACCACTCTAGTAGACAAAATACGTAAAGACCTGAACGAACAGTTTAAACAGCAAATCCAAGCGTATTCCGACAAGGTGTGCCAATTAGAACTGGAGCTTGAAAAAGTTAAAACTGAAGCTGTTCTATCGCATGATGAATTAGAGCAATATTCACGACGAAACAACCTTAGATTTTTCGGAGTTCCAGAAACTAAGGGCGAGAACACGGATGACGTCGTGGCCAAATTATGTAAGGAGAAATTAGGCTTGGACATTTCTCCGTCCATGATTGATTGTAGCCATCGCCTCCCCGGCAAAGAGTCTGTTACTAGGCCTTTAATTGAAAAAATTGTAAGAAGAAGTACTAAACAGCTTATATTTCATAACAAGAAGCTCTTAAAAGGCACGAAGATCGTAATTAAAGAAGACCTCACTAAACGACGGGCACAAATTCTCAAAGAAGCCAGCAAGAAGTTTGGGAAAACAAATGTCTGGACATCAGAAGGCAAAATACTCGCAAAGCATAAAAAGGGCTTAGTACGAATTACGAAGTTCGAAGATCTGTCACAATTATGATTACTACAGCGAACCAGTGATCTTACCTGCAGCGAACTACTCCTTGAAGAAAGCAAGGCGCGCTTAACGATACGGCCAGCTGAATTGTGCATTGTGCATTGCGGTAGTGATAGCATTGATAGCAAATAATTTCTTGTATTTTATATCAGAGATATCTCAATTTCTGTTTATTTTTATTATGTTGTAATTAACAGAATGTGTTTTCTATTTCTCACTTGATTCATTGCGGCTATTCTTATTTTATCTTAGTTAAATTTTATGATTTTTTAATATGTACTCTTTTTTATAGGATGGTATCCCGTTTATTGAGAGCAGCCCACTTAAACATTCAATCGCTCATTCCTAAATTTTCTGATGTCAAACGTTACTTGTTGGACTCAAACTATGATATCTTAGCTTTATCGGAAAGTTGGTTAACGCAAGAAGTAAGTAATGATTACCTGAAAATTGATGATTATCAACTCGTTCGTAATGACCGGAGTGCGCGTGGTGGTGGTGTTTGCTTTTATGTAGGCTCATGTTTTAAACATAACATTCTAGAAACCAATGATACTATTGAACAACTTTGGATTAGTTTAAAATTGTTTAATATTACTTTTACTGTTGGCGTGGTTTATAAACCGCCCACTATCAACCATAAACTGTTCTGTGATCACTTAGAGGCAAGTATTACATTGTGTTCATCTATCTCTGATGAGCTACTTTGTTTTGGTGATGTAAATATTGATTTACTAAGTCCTAATAATTATGACTGCATTTATTTTAACAATATGATTAAATCTGTAAATGTCCACCAACTTATTACTGAAGCCACCCGTGTGACCAAAAAATCAGCTACACTGTTGAATGTTATTCTAACCTCCAAAGTTGAGTACATTGTTGAGTCAGGGGTTCGCCACTTACATTTATGCGACCATGAAATGATTTACTGCCATCTGTCTATACAAAGACCACATTCTCAGCCAGTTTTTAGAACATATCGTTGCTTTAATAATTTTGATCAAAAACTTTACCATAAAGAGCTATCGTCCGTACCTTTTCACAGATTATTTTATATGGATAATGTGGACGATAAAATCAATTATTTAAATTTTAACTTGCTTATCGCAATAGACAAGCATGCTCCAATAAAAACGGCTAAATTCACTAAACTAAATACACCGTGGATTACGGATAATATTAGATTGCTTATGTCTCTGCGTGATAAAGCATATACTAAGTTTAAAAATTCCAAAACCTTTTCACACTGGGATTATTATAAATCGTTACGCAACTTCACCACGCAAGCTATTAAAAATGAAAAGAAAGCCTACTTTCAATTCAAATTCAAAAACAGTAGTTCGAAAGAGCAGTGGAATGAGCTTAGGTCACTAAATTTAACTAAATCCTTTATCTAATAGACTTGTCCGTCCATCCGTCCGTCCGTCCGGGACGCTGTTTCAGCAGCCAAACCGTAAGAGATAGAGAAAAAAGTTATGAAAGTTATATGTTTGGAATGGTCATGTCAGGTCAGGAACCGAATTTCAGTCACGTGACACTTCCGGTTTTCGAGAAATCACTTGATTTCTGTCCGTCCGGGACGCTGGTCCGTCCGGGACGCTATTTCAGCAGCCAAACCGTAAGAGATAGAGAAAAAAGTTATGAAAGTTATATGTTTGGAATGGTCATGTCAGCTCAGGAACCGCATTTCAGTTACGTGGCACTTCCGGTTTTCGAGAAATAACAAAAAAGACCGTTTTTCAAATAGAACGCGTATTAAATAAAAATGTTTCAGCAGCCAAACGGAGCTGCGACCCTCTGCGCCTTAAAACGTCGATCGGTTAGGCAACTACTTTGACACCTTCCAGGTCTGGGTACAGTTTTTATTTAATACGCGTTCTATTTGAAAAACGGTCTTTTTTGGTTTTTTTAAATGAGACATTTGTCTCACTGGATTGCTTGTCTAAAAATAATACATTGCCCAACCATCTCTCAAATCCTGATAAAATTAATGACTTTTTCTTAAACGTTACTCCGTGTGCAAATAACAGTAGCAACGAACTCATTGCTTATTACAATGGTCGTAAATCGAGAGAAGGGATAGCTGATTTCAATTTTAAACATGTAGACGAATCTACAGTTGCGCGAATCATCAATTGCTTAAAGAGTAACTGTACGGGATCTGATGACATTAGTTTACAAATAATAAAATATAGTTGTCCAATTATCTTACCATTCATTACACATATCATTAATGATTGTCTACTTACAAACATGTTCCCTGCATGCTGGAAGAGTGCTATTGTTATACCTATTCCGAAGGTGCCAAATCCAGTTGATTACAAGGACCTGCGTCCAATAAGTTGTTACGGTATAATCTTAATGAATCGACATTGCATGTATTCAACGTCAAAGGGCGGGTTAGGTTTAGAAGGGTTTGCCGGTTTCCTAAAGGACACAGATCTAAAAATGTCTGGAAGCAGATGCTCGGCTTCTGTTACCCTCAACTAGCTTACTCGGGAAGGCGTGGTTCGACAAACTTAACGAAACCGACAGGGGTTATCCTATTCTAATCCCTAACAATTCAATTCATAAATGGGGAAAATGCTCGGAGCGCCACTTGTTTTTAAACAGAGAATTGCTAACGCAGCGAAAACAAGAAATACCACGTAGCTATGAAGAAGTCCTCCAGGTTGCTTTACACCACTCCAGCGTCACTCGTCAGCTGCACCGACGCCGGATGCAAACATAGGGTGGCCACAAAAATCGAAGTCACTTACCTTCGATGGCCACCGCTCTGGAAGCTAATAACAAAATACAAAACACCCCTGATCTTAAGGGCTTACGCGTTCTATCGCATGCTCTGGTCTTTACATGAAATTACACTCGGCTAAAGCCGTCTTTAGTTGAAGACTCAATAGGTTCACACATTTAAATCAAACCAATAATTAATTTAGCCAATAATGAAATTTAATGATTTAAATTTTAGTACATCAAGCCAAAAGTCGGCTATCAAAAAGGTGACACCCTAGTTGAGGACAAAAGGGGATCCCACGCAAGAACTAACTTAGTCTAAACAGAGTTACAACGAATAAACAACTAAAATATTGGCAGGAGTAAAGCTTCCGCCTTCAATGATCAACTGACATAATTAAAATACAAAGACGTACGCAATGTTCATAACTCCGCACGCTGCGCAACAACAAATGATAATAACACACCCGGCACTGGATAAGCGTAACAGAAATAGTTAACAATGTACAATTTTACCTTAGCCCAGGCATGGTAGTCTATTGGAAGTCCAAGCCTCGGTGATGCTGCAAAGGACGCTGGGGAGTGGTGATTGCTTCCTGCAGTGTAGAACAAGGTAGACCCCAAGGGTTGTGGAACGGTAGACAGCGGTCCAAAAGAGGGCAGAGGAAATTCACAATGAATGCGGTTGTCCCCCCCGGGAACGAAAGAAAACTCGAGATCGGCTAAACGTAGCAAAATTTGCAAAAAGCAGACGTTTCCCCACTCACTATGGGAAAACTACGTGGGCTTCATAGGGCGTCTTGTACTAGATGTGCAACCATGTGCAAAATAACTCCGTTCCCGACTCTGGGGTTGAGTTAAACAAACATTAAGACGCCGCCCAAAAAAAAATACGTCCGCCGAACACACAACGTCCCGCGGGAGGGCTCGTTGCTAAGATCACCTGTTAACTTCGAAGGTTTTAGCAACACTCTCGAATTTTAATTCGAGCATGAAGAACGCGACCTCCGCACCCCCATCGTTGTCATGCAATCGACTCTCTCTTACTACCGATTAACGGAGATCTCCCCTTTCAGGATTGCATCATTTCTTACCGCATTGTGAAACAACAGAAATGCCACCGCGTAAGCTCAATTAAGCAAGCGGGGCCTCGAACATTCGAGAAAAGGTTTTTGTTAAGGCAGCGAATCCCAGGGTGTCAAATTACTACCGAAATTCCCCGACGGGCAAAGCATAAGTTATTGCATATCAAGAATAGCCTTGGAAAACCCTATTTCTTCGTTACATGGAACAAAGAGGAGAATTATTTAGAACGCGTTGGGCGCATATGCATTCCAGGAATTTTAAGCTGAAGGCGCCCGGGGTTGCGAAATAGATAAGGCTGTCAGGCGTAGCACTGGACTGCTTACGAAGGTAATTTTCAGCAATCGCTTGCATCTCAGAGCCTATTTCGAATGAATTCGAATTTGCGACTTTAAATTACAGGGTCGGTTTTAAGGCAGGGCCGGCTCTGTGAAAGACAGTAACTCGACCAAGGTTTTCAAATCTAACAGGAAATGAAATACTATTACAAAGTACTCTCCCAGCTATGTCGAAAGTCATGGAAAAAGTAATAGACATGCAGCTCAGAGATCATTTAGATAAATTCAACATTATCCCTTCATCTCAATCTGGTTTTCGTCCACGCCATAGTTGTACAACGGCTTTACTAAACGTCATTGATGATATAATTTTAGCTAGAGACCGGGACGATGTGTATGTGCTGATTTTACTTGACTTTAGTAAAGCCTTTGATACACTCGATCATTCTGTCTTGGTGTCTATTCTCAAATACATTGGGCTTTCGAACGATTCTGTTATGTTGCTCTGCAATTACTTACTTAACCGGGTGCAAAAGGTGAGGTCGGCTGGTGAATATTCTAGTTCCAGAGTTACTACTAGGGGTGTTCCGCAAGGTTCAATCCTAGGACCACTCTTATTTATTATTTACACACACACCTTCTGTGAATATGTGAAAACCTGCAATATGCAGATGTATGCTGACGATACCCAAATTTATCATTCTTTTAACATAAGTGATAGTAAACGTGCGCTGTCTGATATTAGTCAAGATTTAATGAATATTGTAACAATTTCTGAAAAACACTCATTAAAACTTAATCCCAAAAAGTCTGTCGTGTTGTCATTTGGAAATAAAAAAACCTTTGGAATCCCTAAAAGAGAGTGTAAATTTGTCTGTGTGTGGTACTCTAATACCAATAGTAAATGAAGCTCGCAATCTTGGTCTAATAATTGACAATACTTTTAGATTCAATTCCCAAATTACTAACTACATTAAAAAAGCATATATGAATCTTAAATTAATTTATTTACACAGGCAATATTTATCAATTAATATTAAAACAATCTTATCAGAAAGTCTTGTTCTCTCTCATTTCACATACTGTGCTGAGATTTATGGTCCCTGTATTACACGGGATACGGCTAATCGAATTCAAAGAGTTCAGAATGCGTGTTTAAGACTTATTTTTGGCATACAAAAATATGAGCATATATCGCATAAGCGAACTGAACCCTGTTGGCTTACGATGGCAGGCAGAAGAAAGTTACTAGCTACGACGTTGTACCATAAAATTATCACAGACAAAATACCCATATATTTGTATAAAAGAATATCATTCAGAGAAGACGTGCATAACATTAATATTAGACATAAACACTTTATTACGCCACCCTATCACAGAACGGCTCTTTTCGAACGCAGTTTTCGGTACCAAATTGCAAACATTTATAATTCCCTACGTGACGATCTAAAAACGGCTTCGATAATTTTTTTTTAAAAACGTCTTTACCATATTCTTTTAACCGAGTGAAGTTAATAAAGAGTGCTGCTTTACTAGACCGGATATCTATCAACTACTTTTTTTTCTACTTTTTTTATTTTGACAAAGTTTTTTCTTTTATTGTTTGCGTGCTGTTAACTCCCGCGGTGCTTCTTGCAGAATATTAATTTTTTAAGTTAATTTTAGGCATTTTATCTATATCTTTTTTCCGTTTTTCAAGGTCCAAGTGGAAGATCAGGCATTGTGCCTGAACTTGCGCCTTGTGATATCCCAATAAAAAAACTATGTTTTTGTTCTTCACTGACATGTATTCTGTTTTTAGTTTGGTTATATGGGAAATAAAGGCAATATTATTATTATTATTATTATATCACGCGTTACGCATATATCATCAAGTCTAAACATTGATGGACAGGGAAAAGAACCCTTTGGATTGTTGCTGGACTACAGGCAGGCGAGGACTGACTCCAAGTAAAACAACAGAAAACGATGCACTAGATTCTTTGCTACAGACTATTTTTTGCCTTGTAAGAAAGGGTGTGCTAAGGCCTGCGGCTGCAGAAAGGCTGGTTTGCATTGCTCTATTACTCGTAATAATTTCTGTGGACAATCATGCCTGGATGTTCCTAAGATTATTACAAACGACGATGACATAGAGGAAGAAGCGGTTCTAATAATTGATCAGATGATCGCCCAATAAAATGAAGACATTACATTTTACGTTTTTTGTAGAAAGTGATGAAGGTGACACTACAGAAAGAACCAAAAGATCAAAAGTCTAACGTTTCCAAACAAACAAAATTTGCATGTACGCCTTATCTGTATTATTATTACTTTGTATTTTCTTTATTTTTTATACGTATACATATCATTCAGATACAAAATTATTTCATTTTATCTTTAAATTTAACTAATTTATTTCTTTTTGTTTGTATGTGCTCCTTATTTTTAAATGTATTGCTCGAGTCAATTTATATACATATATTGCAATGGTATTTAGCCCTCCACTCAGCTCTGGTGGCAGTGCAAGAAAATTAAGAATCAAGTCACAAAAGCACAGAGTGTAGGTAATGCATACAACTGAGAAATTTCACATAATTTGTCAAATCGTAATCACACTGGAAAAAATGGCCAATAACATTGAATGTATTTGAATGAGCAGACAAGTATTAAAACTCAATTTTCATGTATTGGAGTCAGTAATATAATTTAAGCACAATATAAAAGGTTTGGGCACAGTAGAAGCCGAACCTAAATTTTAATAAAACTGGCACAGAAAGTTCAAAATATGCACAGCTTAAAATGAAGCGTAGAAAGTAAAATAATTAGAAAATAAACATTTCACGAGAATTTTAAGATAAAGGTAAGGAAAACGATGATCAGAGAAGGATAATGCAAAGAGCATAGAAAAGCCAGGCAAATCAAATATTACATGCAGCAACAAGACTTGGAAATTTGAAGAAAATCATGCAGTGGCAGGAAAATTGCTTAAATTCAGACAGCAGGATATGAAACAATATTGGTGTTTAAAAACAAATCAGTGTAGTGACAAAAATGGGCAGTTAAGTGTAATAAAATGAAGTGAGTGGCGCTTTAAGACTATGAAAAATCAGAAATTCAAAGAACAATTAATTTAAGATTTATAATATTGTAAATAATATAGCATAAGGTCAATTTGAATTTATAAGTAGCATCATTGAACTTAGTTCATTTCCTATTTTAAAATATTAGATGTGTTTTGTTAATAACGACCGAGATCAGCCAACAATTGAATAAATTTTGTAAATGACAGATTGAGTTTTACTCCTACTTTAATTAAAGAATTTTAATATTTAAGTGTACCATCAGATTCAGAAGTTCGTGGTGCATCTACACAAATGAAGGTGGCAAAATCGCAAGCATAAAATTATTTTCGCTTCGGCTACCACTTCGACGAGAACGGGTCCCGATCGCAGTTCCCGCGGCAGCAGTTTACAGCTTTGTGGGGAGTCCTGAGCCTACAAGGGTGTTCCAGCAGCTTTGCCCAAGAGGTACCAGCACGCAACAGCAGTTTGAGCTTCCCGGGGGCGAAGAGTTCAGCGAGGCGCATCATAGAGGGCTTCCGAGAACAGCTCGGAACCTGCAAATTTGAGGTTTTGGAGGTATTTGAATCAATTTAATCGGCGCTAGAGGGTTGGAACGAAAAGGCATATTTAGAACCCGAGCTGCATAACCAGATTCCCATTGAATTTCGTGTCCATGAGCAGTCAGATTTGCAGAAATTGTAATTTAAGATGCCATTTGGAGGTTAAAATAAACAAATGCAGGATTAGCGTCCTTAAACAATCAAGGCGAGGCTTTCGACCTGAAAGACAAATGAGTATAGTGACGCCGATTGAAGGCGCAATTATTTAAAAACTTACCTGATAAATTTGTTCATTAAAATCCTTTGATAAATCATTTCACACGCGAACTGACAGCGTAGTTTGAATTATTTGGGCCAGAATATCTGACAGATTAGTAGCACCTGCACAGTGCGTTTCAAATATAAGTTCAAGTTCATATTTGCAGTGGCGTACCGTTCAACTTTTGACAAATTAGGAACCCAAGACCTGAGATTTGAGTTTCATGTTTTAATTGAGCTAGCGTACTATTCATTATCAGATGAATGTATTATAAATAAAGGGCGAACTACCGTAAATAACATTCTCAATTGGCGAACCCAGAAATAAATAATTAATCAGTCAAAATTTGATTGCAACAAGATTCTAAAAATAATTGTGTGGTAAACTTTATTTATTAATTAGTTATATTACATTTACAATTATAATATCAAAGTCACTACAATATAGCGTCCTAACATTGTCTACAGAATCCAGAATCATCGAACTAGGAGAAGAACTAAAAAAGACCAAATATGGGATGTCATAGGACTGTGTGAAGTACGGCAAAACGGAGAAGGTCTGAGAACTATAAATTCAGGACATATGCTGTACTATAACGGGAACAAAGATCAATATCTGGGAGGAATTCGATTACTTATAAATAAACAACATAAAGACAATATTATCTCAGTAAGATCAATATCGGAACGCGTTGGATCTGTAATATTAAGGATCAACGCCAGGTGCAACCTTGAAATCATAACTACCTACGCACCAACAACAGATCACTCCGACAACGAAATAGAACATTTTTATGGCAACATCGAAACAGCATTGGAACAGACAAAGACCCACTTCAACGTCATTGCGGAGACTTCAAAAATTGGCACCAAATCGGACGAGAGCTTGGTCGGCACTGTGTCTGGAAACTCACGAGGTGAAACTCTAATAAATTTCTTACTTGAGAACAACTTATATCTCATGAACAGGTTTTTCTACAAAAAACCGACTAGAAGATGGACGTGGGTCAGTCCGAATTGACAAACAAAAAACGAAACCGATTTCATAATAACTGACAAAAAATCAATTTTCCAAGACATCACAGTACTAAACCAAATTGGAGTAGGGAGTGACCATCGCATCGTCTGGCCCATAATAATTATCAACCTGAAAAAAGAAACAAACAGAATAATAAGGAAAAGAACCAAAATACCAATGAGAAACTCCTGACAACATAGAGAAATTTGAAGAGACAATCACCCAGACATTACAAGATAGCTCAACAAGTTGAGTTAAATCAAATAATAACAAAAACTATCTCTCTATTCATAAAAAAACACTGCCCAAAACAAACAAAAGAAACAAAAATAAGTACATACACACTCAATCTCATGGAACCACGAAAAAATATGCGATACCAGAACACTTACTACCCTTCAAGAGATAAGAAACATCAAGAAATAGATATAGGACTCGCGCGCGATCCTTAAACCGGAGCGAAGTAGTGGTTAGTTGAAGCGAGTTATTAAAGGCCGGTGACATACTAGCGATTTATTCGTACGATTTATTCGCAGCGATTTGTTCGCAAAAACGTGTTACACTGTTTTGAATGTACAACGACACATTGAGCGGATGTTCCGCAATCGTCCGCTCGCAGACGCATCTTGTTGCGTTCGAACCGCTAATTCGCGTTATGGTCTTATATGGGAGTGTTCAGACTTGCGAACTCTTTGCTCAGTTTGCTTCCTTCTTCAATTTCCATATAAATAATGGAACTTACCAACGCTAAGCCGTTTCAAATTAAACGGATGCACCTATTGGCCACGATGTTTTGAACGTTTTTGCTTCATATACGCATATGCAATACAAACAATTTCAATATCGGTCATTTTATATAATACCGTACTGTATTTAATTAATAACAAACAATAAATAAAAATAATTCAACCTTCATGCGACCATAGTCGACGTACAACTGCGGATATCTATCTGCCAGTGTATCAGAGAGATGTGACATCTACTTTATTTTCGCGAATAAATCGCTGCGAATAAACCGCACGAATAAATCGCTAGTATGTCACCGGCCTAAAGCGATTTTCTTATCGTTAATATTTAGTTTTTAACAATTGCGAATTGAGTGAGCTGTCACATAGCTGAACACTCAGCGTGTGTAAAAAAACTCTGGCCGCACGCCCGTGGGCGTTGCGATAGCCGCCCAACTAAAAACAATTTAATATTTCTTACCTCCGCGGTTTATCAACGGAATTAACAGAAAACAAGCGAGTTACAAAGCGAACCTTCAACAAAACTAAAATGTCAAGTGAAAAGAGTGCAAGTGTTGATATAATGGAAGTTACCGACCACGTAGAACCACAAGTCACGGTAGTTTATCATGAGGAACAGTCCCAGCTTTCCCAAAGCACCAATCCCTTATCTGTTAAGCGTCCCAACACTTCCCCACCTGTACAAGAACACATCAAAAGGTATGTTTTTGATGACGATAGTTCTGTTAGTCAAAATAAATATTATCTTTCACCACCAAACGAAGAACAATTACTCGACAAAGAAAATACCAACGATAACACTGTTACGGAACCCAAACGACCAAGAATCCCGCCCATATTTGTTCACGATGCAATAAATTATCAGCAATTGATCACCCATATTAAATCAAAAATTAGTGGAGAATTTGTAACTGGCATTCGAGGTACACAAATTAAAATAATGCTGAATAAAATTGAAGATGATCCCGAATCCGCTAATGTTTCTGTAATTATAAGAAACTTACCTATTTCATTAACAAGCAATGAAATTCTTGACGAATTGAAGAGTTTAAAATACTCTGTTATCAGCGTGACTCGGCTGCTTAACAAAGAGAAGAAGCCAATGCCAATCTGTGCAGTTATACTGGGAAAATCTGACAAAGCTAAAGAAATATTTATACAAGTTCTACCTCAGTGCACTCGCTGCCAGCGATATTCACACACTAAGAATTTCTGCAGGTTAAATCCAAGATGTGTAAATGCCTAGGTAAACATCACTTTTTCAAATCGCCACAACCAAAATCTGTTGAAATTAAACCGCAATGTGTAAACTGCGGCGGAGAGCACACCGCGAACTATAGAGTATGTCCTTATTATCAGAATTTAATTAAAAACCATCAGCCCATTCAACAAGTCTCAAAAAATTACCACAAAACCATTTAATATCAACAATCATGTATTTCCTTGAAACAATAAGAAAGCCGACCTGCGATTAATTAATAAAATGAGCAATGGTAGTAAAAATCGCAGATCAACCCCCCTACCATTTATACACCACGGCAGCTCTGAAAAACTGTTTCTTACTCACCGCGATGGCCGACTAGCTTAAATATCGGCGGCCTTAGATCGTAGGTTCAGATCATCAGCTATGTACCCTGGAATGTCTTCAAAAAAGGAAAGGAAAATGGAAATGGGCGCCAGAAATCAAAAGATTTCAAATAACAAGAAGAAAAATAAATTGCAAGTGACTAGCGTTTAATTAATCAACAATAAGAAGTTTTGAAATGTCAATAATCAATAATCAGGACAATTAAAATGTAAATAATGTAATGACAAAATTGTGTATCTTAACTGAAGGTTTCGACACGCATAAAATTAAGAACCCCTTTCGGGTTATTATAATAATTTACCAAAACCACTCGTGGGATAAGCTTATCACAGTCATCTAATAAAACCTTCTGTTAGGCTATTGAAAATAAATAGGCGTGACTGTACCTTTTACAGAGGGTCGAAATACACATCAAAATAGCAACTTTAAAAACTGAGCATAAAACTTTAAATATTAAAATAACAGGATGTATGAAATTGAACATTAAAGGTTAATAATGGCAAAACGTATGAATTTAAATTTTAAATATTGACGGGTTTAAAATACACAGATGTAAATTTCTGGTATTGAAAATAAGTCGAAGTAATATAAATCTCGGAGTAGCACTAACTAACCTCGAAACGTAAGCTGGACGTGAACGGCAATAATCATTGTTGAAGTCGCCGGGGAAGCGCCGAAAATTGCTGCAAAAGCATCTTCAAACGGCAGCCAATACGCCGGACCCAGCAGGTGTCGAAAATGCGATAAGACTTGGCCTCCGAGATAAACTCGTTGTTGAAACGGATAATTAAGATTAAGAGCTAAGAAAGATATAATTAGTATGGAGATAATAAAACAGAAAAAGCGCAATCGTACCTGATTACAATCAGCCTTTAGAAAATACACTGCTCGTTGAAATTGGTTGAGCGCACGTAATTTGGCTTAATTAAAAACAAGGCTTAGCCTCGCCGGTATCGGCGGGCTCAAGCGAAGACAGCAAAATGCCCGGACGAAAAATTTCGTGCCCGAAAGAAAGCTTGCACTCTGATAAGAGATAGCGCAGGTCAGAAAGGGCATCGCGCAAACGAAAGGAACTCGATGCAGGTACAAAATGCGTTGGTTTGGAAAATTTACGAATTCGAAATGCCAAAGGAATTATAATTTAACTAAAAATATACAGGTTAAGCCTGAAATAATTGGATAAATGGCGAAACAATTAGGCAAAGCCAAAAAATTGTTTCACTCACCTATCATATGCTAGTAAAACCCAGGCAAAGCCAATTCTAAACAATTATCAACATGTCAGTCCCAATGTAACTACTGATGAACAACATTCGCTACTCAATAAAATTGTACAAAAAGTTATCCAACTAATCTTACCACATTTGGGGTCAATAAAATACTTTATTTTATCGTTACTTCCATCGATACTTCAAAATGTTGACGAATAATAATAAAACGTATCCTAATTTAATTATCGCAAACTGGAACGCTGATGGAATAGTTCGTCAAAGACAAGTAGTTACTGCTTTACTGATAAGACCCAATATCGACAATCGACATACTATGTGTCACCGAAACCCATCTGATTCCAGAACAAAATTTTAAAATCCCAGGTTATAACATTTACCGTGAAGACAGAATTGCTCTAAAAGCCTCGGGGGAGTTGCTATAATAGCCAAAAAATCAATCAACACTTGCCACTTGCAATTTCCCACAATCACTTATATAGAAAGAATAGCAGTACTGATCAAGTTACAAAACCAATTACAGCTAAAACTAAGTTGTACATATAAACAACCGAATAAAAGACTACTGGTCGATGATATTGAAAATATGTTATGCAATAATACACCAACCTTACTAGTGGGCGATTTGAATAATGTACTGTGAGGGGTTGCAGAGTAAGTAATCCGAATGGCAACCGGCTTTATTCGGTGCTTGAATCCCATGGCATTCAAATTTCACCACCGCCAGAGCATACCTACACCCCATACCGTGCTAACCACCAATCTGACATCCTGGACATCGCACTTCATAAGAATATCACTTCTCCAATTCATCAACACGTACTTCCAGAACTTGATTCTGATCATTTGCCAGTACTTTTAGTTCGTGGTCAGCAACCAAAACTTAACTTGAAGCCGCCCCCGCCCAAACTGATAAATGGAAGAATTGACTGGGGTTCAGTCCAAACCAACTTAATAATCCCAACAACATTATGTAACGACGAAGAAATTGATAAGGCCATAGACATATTAATTCAGTCTATAAAAAATGCAATTGTTTCATCTACCACAGTTCAAAAATGGAGATGTCCACCCAACTACTTGATACTTCCGCCTGCCATACAGCAATTAATCAAAGATAAGCACAGGGCGAGAAGAAAATGTATACTGACCAGAGACCCAATTGTAAAAACTAGATTGATTTATTTAATCCACAAAGTTCAAAGAGAGCTAGAACAAATTAGAATTTTCAGATATTCCAATTATATTAAAGAATTAGAACCAAGAGACCCAATGATGTGGAGAGCAACAAACCGCACTCTAAAGCAACAACCTGACATACCTACTTTAAAACAGGACAGCACGTTGTACACAACAGATATTGAAGAGTGTGAATTATTTGCAACATACTTATCAAATACTTTCACGACATCTAGCGAGCAGCGTGATGAAAACGACATTCAACAAATAGAATACGAATTCGATAAATTTAGTTCATCTGTTCCAGGCTAGATAGAACCCGTCACACCTGAAGAAGTCAAAGGTATAATTAATAACCTGCCAAATAATAAAGTTCCAGGGCACGATTCAATTGCAAATGTGTTACTCAAAAACCTACCAAAGAAAGCGCTAGTATACATAGGGCCGGTTGCAGAAAGAAATGTTAAGTCTGGTGTTAGCTAACGCGACGTCAAAGTGAACAAAAACGAATCAAATCTCAAATGTTTATGGTAACTAATACATTAGTAAACAAAATTTGATGCGATTTTCTTCACTTTGACGCTACGTTAGCTAACACCAGACTTAACATTGCTTTCTGCAACCGGCCCATAGTGTCCGTTTTCAACTAGGGGTCGCAAACCGGGATCCCGACTTTCAAAAATACCGGGATCCCGTACAAAAATGCATGCTTCAAAATACCGGGATTGGATTTATGGAAACCGGGATTGTCGACATTTTTGGTATTTTTTTTTAAATATAAATCGCATGGGAATCCCTCACACCACGTGTTTCAATTGCGCCAGCTGTTGAATCTATCGATCTACGGAGGACAAACTAAAATTGTTGTGTCTGTGATTCATTTGTAAAGAAACATTCGTTGTGATTAGTCTTGTTTTTATTTTATATCGTGCGTGTGTAACTGGAGCCGTGAGTCGCGACCATGAGACGTGAACAATTGAACATAGAGGATTGGTAATGTTCTCGTCAGCAGGTTACTTTTGTAACCATTTGCGGTCAAAATTAAACGCTCATACATTAGACACGTTGTCATTTCTACGTTCTCATTACTTAAATTTGGCCAAACATTAATAAAAACACAAATTATTTTATTATTTAATTAATAAAACTATTTAAGTTAAGAATATTCTTTTTGTTTATTTGATTAAAGTCTGAAGACATTTGTGTTATTGTTAAAAGCGTATTAAAAATTAAAATGTGATTTTTGTCATGGTTTTTATTTCATTAATAAATCGTCACCTCTAAATTAGAGGCTTTAATCTGGAATCTCGGCGAAAACTTATCTAAATATCGAAAATATCGAAAATACCGGGATTCCGGTATTCGTAAAACTTCAATATCGAAAATACCGGTTTTCGTAAAAGGAACCGGTATTGCGACCCCTATTTTCAACGCATGTCTCCGATGTGGTTATTTTTCAAAACAGTGGAAATTTGCGAAGGTTTTGTTATTTTAGAAGCTAGGGAAGAAACCCTCTGAAGTTTCAAGTTGCAAGCCAATAAGCTTATTACAAACTATCTCAAAAGTTTTTGAAAAGACCATTAACAGAAGATTATCAGCATTTGTCAACTCCGTAAACTTAATACCTAAATTTCAATTCGGATTCCGTAGTCATCATTCTACTGTTCATCAGCTAAATCGTATTACTGAATGTATTGAGAATGAACCCAAAAAACACACAGCAGCCGTCTTTATCGATGTTAAACAAGCGTTTGACAGAGTTTGGCATAAGGGAATAATTTTTAAACTAATTAAGAATAACACACCGAGCTACCTTGTGCCCATCATTAAATCATTTCTTCAAAATCGTTCCTTCTCAACATCCATAAACACAGCAGCTTCTGAAATTAAATCAATAGAAGCCGGTGTACCACAGGGTTTCATACTAGGACCACTTTTATTTAATATATTCGTGCACGACATACCGGAAATGGAAAATACAACACTTGCAATGTTTGAAGACCTCGATAAAAGGTTAACATGAAGGTATCATATTAATAAGAAACTCAATGAGACGCATGTAAGATTATTAAAATTATATCCATTGCTCAACAAAAAGTCTCCATTAAAAACCGAATGCGGAACTGTAATTTACACTTTACGCCGGCCATAATAAGATTACAAAACTCAAGAAAAAGAATGGGGAAATTACGTCGAATAGAGTCGAACAACTACAAATAGTAGAAGAGTTCTACAGAGACTTATACAGGAGTACAATACAACGACAAGGAGAACCCATCGAAACACAAGAAAGGACTGGAGCTATAAACCAAGGATCAGAGGAGATCCCCGACCTAACGCTAAATGAAATATATAACGCTATAGGACAAATGAAATATAATAGAGCACCAGGAGAAGATGCCATAGTAAAAGAAGCTGTCAAATCAGGAGGCAGAAGGCTCATCGAAAAAATTGGGAACCTCTTCAACCTTTGCTTTTCACACTCTGTTACTCCCAAAGACTGCAATAACATTCTTATAGTAATAATATATAAGAAAGGAGACCTTACTGACATAGGAAATTATAGACTTACTAGCTGGCCCGGCAAACGTTGTTCTGCCCAAAAATAATTTTTCTCTGAAACACCGTTTCACCAGTATAGAGTTTTAATTTTATGTCAATTACATCATCTTGGACTTAAAAATAAATGCCATTTTCGCAATCAACTTCCCAAAAAACCCATATCGATTTTTAGGCTTATTTACCCCATTTCACTCCGTAAGGGATACCGGACCCGACAGACGTTGTCCTGCCCGAACGTTGGTTTGCCTGCTATTAGCGGGTTGAGCAAACGTTTTTCGATATTCGAATTTTCGATTTTTTTTATTTTAATAAATATTGGGCGCTGGTGGGGGTGACATTTTGGGGTTATATGTTCTGATATGCGAGAAATCTTAAAACAAATTTTAAAAAATCATCAAAAATTTTAAAAAAATCTAGAACCCGATTGCAGCGTTACCTACCGGGTTCAATTGTGAATAGCAACCATCCAGGGGCACACTCAAACACACACACAAAATTTCATCAAAATCGGTCCAGCCGTTTAGGAGGAGTTCAGTCACATACAGTCTGTTTGATTTTAGCTGTCACAGCAGCTATCTCGGCTATTGTTGGAGATATGACAAAATGTTATAGATGAAAAGTTGTTCTACATTTAATTTTCTATTATCCGCCATAGCCAGAAAAACAATTGAGCATCAAATGTGTTAGACGTAGCAAGAACATTCAAAATTTTAAATAGACTTACCCAATTTTATTACATATTCTGAAACTGTAAAAAATGGTCTTTACAACGATATATCACATGTCATAGTTATCTAATCAAATAAAAACATAAATCAATAATTATGTAACAAATGCATGCTTACGTAGATTAGACCTTTATTCAAAAAAGTAGGCGGTGAAATAAATGAATTATTTGTCAGTGTCTAGTTGAACAATGTTCCTTAATACTGTCTTGACAACTTATGCTATTCAATATAAATACAACATAACAACTTGAACAAAGTAACAATAAATTATTAATAAGTAAACTAAGTTAAAAATTTCAGTTCATAATATCTAGAGTGTTTGTTCAATGTGACCTCCGTTGTTTGCAATACATTCTCGAGATCTGCTTATTAAGTTTCTTCTAGCTTTCTGCAACATGCAATGTGTTATTTGGCCACAGGCCCTACGGATACGATTTTTAAGATCGTCTAGATTTTGTGGACAAGTAACGTAAACTTGTTGTTTGAGAAAACCTCACACAAAAAAAACTCTAAAATAGAGAGATCTGGCGATCTTGCTGGCCAGTTGATGGGGCCACCATTTCCTATCCATTTTGCACCAAACTTTTCATTTAAAATATTCCTGACGTTTCGTCCATTGTGTGGAGGTGCACCATTCTGTTGGAACCACATATTGCGACGTATTTCTAGGGGTATATAATCCAGATAATCTTCCAATTCTGTCAGAAGAAAATCGGCATATCGTTCTGCATTAAGCGATCCTTGATAAAAATAGGGACCTACTATAACATCGCCTAATATGCCAAGCCATACATTAATGGAATATCTGTGCTGGAATCTGCATTCCCGAAATTGACGTGGATTCTCCGTATCCCAGAAATGATCATTTTTGCTATTAGAAATTCCGTTATTATTGAAATTAGATTCATCACTCCAAAGAATTAAATTTAATAAATTTTTATTATTGTTAAGCCAGTTACAAAATATCGCTCTCCTGTCAAAATCACCAGCTCTTATACCTTGCACTAATTTAATTTTATACGGAGTCATTTTATGTCTTTTTAGTGTAGAAAATGTTTTATACTGACTTATTCCTAAATCAGCCACTGCTTGACGTATTGAATTTCGTGGGTGTGCTCTAAAATACGCCAATACTAAAATATCTTTCGCGGCACGTCCATTTCTTACCCTTCGTACCTGATCATTAAAATAGCAATTTCTTCGTAAATTACTTTCGAGTCTTGTAAAAGTACGAGGATGTGGATGTCTTCTTTCTGGATACATAGCTTGACACATCACACAAGCTTCTTTATTATTGTCATTACATCTGATGTACACACTTAGCATATCCATTTTTTCATCATTGGAATAATTATCACCCATTTCGTGCTACTTAAGATGAAAATAACAATATGTGGCAATTTACACAGTTAGTTTGACACTATAGTTACAGCAATTGTTTTCATGGCCTACCTTTTCACAGCAATGTGTTCAATTCGCCTAAGCGTACATTTGTTATTTAATTATCGAGTTATGTTTTTAATTGATTAGATAACTATGATATGTGATATATCGTTGTAAAGAAATTTTTTTAAAGTTTTAGAATATCTAATAAAATTCCGTACCTTCCATTTAAAATTTTGCATGTATTTGCTACATCTAACACATTTGATGCTCCATTGTTTTTTGGCTATGGCGGACAATAGAAAATTAAATTTAGAACAACAATAGCCGAGATAACTGCTGTGACAGCTAAAATCAAACAGACTGTATACACTGTGTCCCAATTTCGATGCTCACCATCGGTATCTCGGTTATTAGAAGACATAGAGTAACGGTTAAATGGAGAAAGTTTTGCATAAATCAATACTCACGACAAATCTCATTTCAAATTTGACCTAACTTGTTTAATGTTTAAAATATTTAGAAAAAAACATAATTTGCCGATTTCGTTATTCCTCAATAACTCTTTAACTCTTAATCTGACCTCTTTTAAAGTTTTACATTGTTCAGACACTTTTTTAAGACAAATTATTTGATATAAACAGAAACCCCCGATTGTCTTTTGTTTTTAAGTTATTAGCTCTATCTTTTGTTTTTCATATAGCGGCCATATTGGATCTTTGGTTAGTTAGATAGTCGTTGAAAAGTGCTTTCCAACGATGTATAACATGCCTGAAAAATATTTAGTTATAAGGAAAATATTAATAGAAACGTAAATTAATCATTAATATGAAATGAATAGGCTGAAAAATTAAACAGCAATGTCAAATGAAAGTGAAAAGATATTCTAAATTATACTGTAAACTAACGAAACGATACAAAAATCATAATAAATAAAAAGTAAAGAAACAGTTCTTAAAGCTTAAAGAAATTGTTCAATATGACGACCATTCTGTTCCATACACTTTTGACACCTTGTTTTAGTAGAGATACAAACTCTCTAGCGTGTTTCCGTTTACTGATCGTAGCACATCTAGTACCCTTTGTTCTAAAATTTCCCGAGTTTCTGGCGGTTCAAAATCAAATACTTCGTTTTTAGTGGTACCCCATAAATAAACATCAAGCGCTAATAACTTAAAATCAAATGACAATCGGCGGTTTCTGTTTATATCAAATAATTTGTCTTAAAAAAGTGTCTGAACAATGTAAAACTTTAAAAGAGGCCAAATTAAGCGTTAAAGCGTTATTGAGAAATGACGAAATGGGCAAATTATGGTTTTTTCTAAATATTTTAGAAATTAAACAAGTTAGGTCAAATTAGAAATCGTATTTGTCGTGAGTATTAAATTCTGCAAAACATTCCCCAGTTAACCGGTGCCCTATGTCTTCTAATAACCGAGATACCAATGGTGAACATCGAAATTAGGACACAGTGTATATAAAGATTTTCATTTTAAAAAATATTGGTGGGTGGTGGGGGGGGGGGGGGTGAAATTTTGGGGGACCCGACAGACGTTGTCCTAACCGAACGTTGGTTTGCCTGCTATTAGCAGCTTCAGCAGATTTTTTCGATTTTCGAATTTGTGATTTTAAAATTTTTGGGGGTGGTGGGGGGTGAAATTTTTATGTTATATGTTGTGATATGCCAGAAATCTTTAAAAAATAAAAAAAAAGAAATTCGTAAAAAGATTTTTTTTAAAAACCTAGAACCCGATTGCACCGGGTCCAATTGGGAATCTAAACCATCCCATTCAAACACATACAAAAAATTTCATCAAAATCGGTGCAGCCGTTTAGGAGGAGTTCAGTCACATACACAGGTACATAAGAATTATATATCTATAACATAAAATCGGTGCTCTCTTTGTATGTTTGCGTGTTTGCGTCTATGTTTGTTCGCTATCTCCTCCGAAGATACTGGCCCGATCAAGTTGTACAATGGCTTAAAAGTTTGCTAATTTTTATACTTAGAGCGTAGGCCGGTTTTTATTTTCAAAAAAAGTGCGAAAAATTTGTAATTTAATTAACTATTTTAAGCAGCAGAGCGCTAGCGCCTATCGCCGTGTACTTTTAGCTCGGGTGCGCGTATTATTCAAACAAGGGCGGCGGTCCTGCGGTAGAGTGCTGGTTTATCGCGCGGTTGGCCCGGGTTCAGTCCCGCCGATACATCCTTTTTTTTATATATTAATGAATCTCTCTTAATTTTGCGAACCGAAACGTAGTTCGGGTGACTCACTAGTATAAAGATAAACACACCTATAAAAGCTTTTCACTCGAATAATTACCAACCGACTTGAGAAAAAGCTCGAATTTTATCAACCGATAGAACAGGCAGACTTTAGACCAGGATTCGGAAAAAACGATCACCTCCTAACATTAAGAACTTTAATTGAAAGAACAATCGAATACAATAGACCTCTTGTATTGATATTGGTAGACTTTCAGAAAGCGTTTGGCACCGTAGAAGCTCACCATATAATAAAATCCATTAGTCAATGCCCTATCGACTACTCCCGCCTAATATACAATATCTATAGAAACTCAACAGCATATGTTAAGTTACACCAAGACTCTTAACAAGTTTCCACTTGAGCGAGGTATGCGACAAGGGGACACAATGTCACCAAAGTTTTTCATCACAGTACTGGAATATAATATTCAAACAATTAGACTGGACAGATAATGGCATAAATATCGATGCTCGAAGAACTTGCAAAGACAACAGCAAAAATAGGTCTCCACATAAACAAAGAAAAAACAAAAATCATGAGAAACCTAGTACTCGCGGGGAAAACACGCTGCACCAAGGTAACATAGAGGAAGTCAGGGAATATAGAGGCTTGGGTCATGAGTTAAGAATATATTGGGATAATCAAACACACGAACTACAAAGGCAAATCAGGCTCGGATGGGCAGCGTATGGAAAACTATCATACATCTTCAAAAGTGACATCCCCACGAGCCTCAAACGCAAAATGTTCGACCAATGTGTCCTTCCCGTCATGACGTATGGCTTAGAGACATTGACACTCACAAAAACCAGCGTAGAGAAGCTAAAAATCACCCGACGTAAAATAGAACGATTAATGTTGGGAGTCAAACTATCAAATCGGACTAAAAACACAAAGATTCGTAGAAGAACAAAAGTAACTGACATAATCGAGAGAATTACACACCTGAAATGGCAATACGCTGGACATGTTGCAATATTAACGGATGATAGATGGACTAAACAATTGATAGAGTGGAGACAACTTACGGATAAAAGAAGTAGAGAAAGACACCCAATACGTTGGAGAGACGATATCAAAAGGGTATCAAATCGCTGGATTAGAGAAGCACAAGACCGGGAAAACAAGGAAGGCTTATGCCCTGCAGTGGACTCAAACGGCTGGGTAAAGAATGTTAAGTTGTGTAATGACAAACTGAAAAGAAACATTTTCATGTATGTAAATACAAACGCCTCCTCCTCTTTTAAGTAATCGGTCGGTGCGAATATCCAGAGATACCGAATAAATTGTCAGGGACATCCGGAGCTAACCAAGTTTCCGAAATAAGTATATAGGAGGGTTTGTTTTCTTTGATGTGAATAAAAAAATAACTGAACTTGGTGGCGAGAGTAAAGATATTTGAGGACAGTATAAGATTAAAAATTTCGTTTTTAAATTTTTGATGCATTACAGTTTACAACCGTTGGAATTCCTTTAATATATCGAATGGTCAAGTTTTGTTCTCCCATTTCAAGTTTTTGTTTTAGTTCCTCTCGTTTTTCAGATAAATATTTTCGTTGTTGAGGTGTCTGATCATCATAGATTTTAATTTTGTTGAAAGGTGTGTACAACAGATTAGCTTCTTTACGAAGTATTTGCATTGTCAGGTCGGGATCGTTGACATTGACTTTTACGAGTCGGTTTCTATCAGCTGCGTTTGTATTCTCGTGCAGGTTAACGTTTAATTTAGCTTTTTCGTAAATGTTACCTTTTATTCTCAATTATCGGTAATCCACTATAATACGGAGCTTGGATCCCTCGCCTGTAGTGCGTTCGTTTCATATTTAAAGCTATAAGTTAAATTGTAAAGGCGGGCATTCGATGCGGGCATTTGTCCGGGTACGTACGTACACCAAAAAAAAATGGTTCTGGTGCGGACCAACGTAAACGTGAATTTCTTCAGCAGCTTCGCAGTAAGTAATTTCCTGCATATCCGTTTTCGTGCGGTTTACAAGGCAGTAACTCTACTAAACGAGTTTATTACGTGTGTCAACTTCAGCGAGTTCAGAGATCCCTGATGCTTGAAAGAGAGAGCAACAATGGTTATTGATGCAAACTAAGGAAGGCAAGCAGGTGCGGCCGCAAACAAGCTAAAAATCACAGAACAAGTGCCTCAGTTTATCTTAACGATACGGTACGTAGATACACTTCATAGGTGTATTTAATGGTTCAAGACGCCAACCAATTTACAGCACGGGAATTATTACTACTCCCTAACATGACTTGCCTACATCAACATGACTTGACTACATCATTTATAGCTGAAAGCCTAGACACGATAGAACTCCAGGCGCGGTAATTGATAGTGCCTATTAAGTACCAAGTAAATTGTACACATGTTAATATTTAACACAGCAAACCACGAAAAAGGTATTTTAATTTTACATCTGTGCTATATTGAAATGTTTTTAAGCCCACTATTTGGCTCTGTTTCCAGTGCGAAATGTTTAACCAAGTCAATAAAGCACAGAGTTAATATATTTTATATAATTGCAATTTTAAACAATAATAAAAGTATTAAATGCATTGGTAATGAGATGCGAGAAGCAGTAATTAGTCGGAGAAACGCACGCAAAAGCAAAGCATGTCTCAGAGGGTTTGAATTTGAAGTTTCAATAAAATAATACAATAAAAATGATAGGTTTGTGCATATTTAAAGCCAGACCAAACGAAAGTAATTGACACCAAAGGTTTGTTATGTGCATACTAAATGAGCGCAGGCAAAGGCTAGTAAAAAGGCAAGCAATCTAACAGGTAAATATAAACAAGATAAGGGAATAGAAAATTGCAAAGAGCAATCCAGAATTAGGCAACGGAAGAGAAGAAAGGCAAGTGACGTGTAAAAATGGTGAACTCAAATACCAGTGCTTTAATAAAAAAACAAAGTGCAAAAAGCAGAGCAGTGATTGTAAAAAAACGTGTGTGTGTGTGTAACGCAAAGAAACAATACTGGTCATAAGCAAAAGACAATATTTAGACTTAAGAATATGTTAATTTAAGATTTATGTAATCAAACTCTACTCCGTTCATAGTTAATTGTTATCAAAACTAATTTCTAATTAACAGCAGAAGACCACGGTAGCATGGCAACGTTATGCTTTTTTGTTGTTGATAATAGGAAAACAGTCGCAATAAAATCAAATAAAGCTTGTTGAAAATTTGTACTCCCAAATAATTAACGTTTTTGCAATAATAAGAATGTGTTACCTATATAAAAAGTGGTTTATTTTATTGTACAAATGTTCTGCCAGTTGTGGGAGAGTTTATGTAAAGTTCTACGTCGATGAATTTACATTTTCCCAAAATCGCTTCCGAGTGTGATCGGCAACCGAGCATCTGAAATTTCCGATCTTCGCCTACAAGTCAATTAAGCATCGGAACCCAGAGGTCAGCAATCCAGGACATCAGCAAAGTGTGCAGGAGTATCCTGAAGGAGACTTGCAATCAGGGGAGCGTTTCCAGCTCGACAAACTTTACGAGGGAGGCACTAACTGTAAATTCGAGTGTGGGCGTTCGGTAAAACTATTTACATACAAGAATAAACCTTGCTGAAGCATCCTAGCGCTTTTCCAAGAGTCCAAATAGGCTTCATCAAAAACTGCATTTTTGCGAAAATTTTTCGAGCATCATAAACAATTGTCTGTTGGCGTGGGTCCTACGTCATCCTATAACAAATAAGTAGAGGTTTTATTGCCAAGCCAAATATTCAAATTATATACCTGACGCTTTCTCCTCTATTTTCATTATTGAAACGTTCAAATTCACGCTCTACGCGCAAACAGCTTTATGTGTTGTATCTGTCAGATTGAGGTTACTAATATTATTTACTAAAAGCGAGAATATGAGTTACTTTGAGACAAATAGCCTAAAATTAAGGATAAACTTTGAATATAGTAAATTTCTGATCCCATCTGAGAAAAGAGTTTTTTGTATTTTGCAGTTAGCTAGTATAAAATATTGCAGTTAAATAAAATATTAAGAAAGAGGCAATCAATCAATTTATTTGAACATCAACCAATACATTTTATTTTAAATAGCCTTAAATTACTGACAGGCAAGGTAAGCACAATAGTATATCATACATCAAGGTAGCGAAGCGCAGTATTATAACCATAGCGCATATTAGATACTGAGCGCGCAGCGCGAAGTATCTAAAGCGCGAAGGTTATAAGACGATTCGCCACCGTGGTGTAGATACTATTTTTTGCACTACCAAACGGCTTAATACCTAAATTCCCAACAAATTTCGAAAATATTTTAACTGTCAACCTGACAATACAGCTCTTTAAAACGTCAAAATTAAAATAGTCATATTTGGTAACTTAGCAATTTATTAGTTACCACGGTGAAAATTGTTTATTTTACTTTCTCTCTCTTGGTGGAGAAAATCAACTTTACGACCTAAAGATAAGCCAATAACGGTGCGTTCTGAGACTAGTAGTGCAAAAAATTATAAATTAACCTGAGAATTGTGTGGTGATTTGTCGTAATTATATTAATTTTGTATACAAAATAAATAACAAACAGGCAGTTCATCACAATATATAGTATTACAATATAAAAAGCGAATTACATTGCGTGAACTTTCCCTCATCACTATGTTAACCCGAGTGTGGTTCGTAATATGAAGACAATGACGGATAAATTATTGTTTTATACTATAATATAAAGCGTTCCATTCTGAACCCTAGGGAAGGGCTAAACAAATACACACTAATATACAATTGTTGGATCATCCTGTTTAAACACAATCGACTTTATTTGGATGAACTGCGGGTAGCGTAATATTGCCATACAGAACGCTAGTATAGTATTTGATGGATAAAGCACACAAGAAAAAAAGTCGTGGTTTTTACATTTTAATAATATCTGCAAACAACTCACAGAATCAGCTACTAACATAGTTAAAAACCAAATTGAATTTTATTGTTCGAATGCCAGTAGATGTGAAACTGGAACGAACTTCTAATTAGTGCCGATTTTAGTGTAATCGGCGGTGTACTGTTGTTTAATAAGTCGTGTATGTGGTTACTGCTAGTTTAGTTAAAAAACCTTAATTAGTAATAACTTCTACTTCTGTTTCTAGATTTTTCACGAAAATGAGAAGTTTGATAAGGTTTTTAGTGTCTTTTACTTTTTCTGAATTTTTGCACATGTTGTGCTGGGAAGAATATTATTACTGACTATTTTAGCGAACAATAGCTTTCTATGTATTTTTCGAAATTTAAATTAATATTATATATAGTATATTGTCGTCACACTCCAATTTATTTCTGACAAGTTCAACAATACATATTCGAGGATAGTTATTAGAATTCTGCAATTTTGAAGATTAGTTGTTCACGAAACGACAAGGAGATTGGAGAATTGGGCGTAAAGGAACCAAGAAGCAGAAAATGCATGAATGTCAATGGCAGTGAGAGTTTTATTGCGTTGATTTGCATCGTGGAATCAATATTACCTATAAAGGCGAGTTATTGAAAATCTGGTTTAGCTTGCAGATCTGTCTAGTCGCAGTGTATCTGCACCAATCAAAAAAACGTGGAAGGCGCAGGAACTGCAAAACGATTTGATTAAAAAAGTTTAATTTATATCTCCTATGAATTTATGAGGCCACGAGAATAAAAATAAGGCAATAAAGCATAAAACTCGCAGTTTTTAAGATTATTCTGTAGAAAATCGGAGTATTAACTTTTCGTTTTGCTCGTTTTAGTTTCGAACTGTTGAAAATTAAAAAGTTGATTGTTTTGTAGTTTCCTAGTAAGGCTGCTAGAACGATTTGCTTCAAAATATTATCTTGCTTACGAAAAGATTAATAATTGAATTAATCGAATGTAAATATTCATCAATATATCACAGCGTTTATGTTGAAACAACGTGCACAACGACCCGTTTGTCACGTATTAATCTATATTATACTATCTTCCTACGGAATTGCTGAGAGAAGATTTGAGTTCCCGAAGTTCAAAACTGTTTTAGAATTTATAATCGTTTGGTTACTACATATGTAGTATTTGACACTCTTATTACAATAAACTCGAATTCATGAGCTCATAACAACGGATGATCTTAGTATTAGGTTATAGTACATTGCTACATTGAGCTACTGGCACCTGTATTTATTAGTAGCTTCAGCGTACTTATGCGAACGTTTTGTCCGTCCGTCCGTCCGTCCGTCCGTCTGTCTGTCTGTCTGTCTGGATCGCCTGTAACTTTCGAACGGCTACAGATATCGAAATTTTGAAAGGGGGCAAAGTTGTTGCTAAGGTCCCGAGCACCTTCATGCGCTATTTGGTTTTGGCGAAAGGTCAACCTGTTTTCGCAGTGCTGAAGCTACTCTTTAGACCTGTACTTGAGCAGTTTATTATAATTGCAATTAATTAATTAATACTAGTAATGGGCGCGTGGCGTGAAAACAGTCGTGTCACGTCGGGTCACGGCGTGTCACATCGTGAACGTGAACGTGACTAATATTTGAAAATCGTGACGTGAACGTGAGTGAACGTAAGTGAAAATTTCCAAGGCGTGATTCACGTTTCACGTTAATTTTACGTTAAATATTTAGTAACGAATAAAAAACTGCAGGGTGCCCCGGGTGAACCTATTTTTAGAAAAGTAATGTTTCGTTTTGTATACTCAACTTAACACTGAAAATGTTGATTACGTTTTATTTTTAAACCAATTTATTGTGTAGATGAACTTATTATTCTTCTAAAAGTAGTGTTTTGTTTTGTATGCTCGCCTTAACGCTGAAAATGTTGATCATTGAGTGCCAATGGTTTTATACACGTTTTAAAGCAATTTACGTGCATACGATTTCCAGAAGGAATCTATAGCGATAACGGAAGACACTTTAGGTATGCAAAACAGGAAATTTTAAATGTGTTAGAAGAATTCAATCAAATATAAATAGTAAAATTTTGGGCACTAAGGATTATTAAATCCCGGGTGGTGTAGTTTAAACAAGCGTCCACGTACGATCAGTAGAGTTAAGCAACGCTCTTTCTGGTCAGAACTTGAATGGAAGTTCTACTGCTGTCTCTCTCGACGCCTCGTGGTACGGCTGCCATGGAAATAGTTGGTCCCGGATGTCATAATAACATCATGGCAGTCGTTAGTGGGGTTGGAAATCCCCATAAAATGTACAGCGACGCCTATAATTGGCCTAAAGGCTGTTGGCTGAGTACAAAAAAAATAGAATTTTATATCTCCAGCGTCACCTGATATGGGGTGGAGCGTGGGAGGGGCTTATAGAATCTGTGAAGAAAATAATTAGTCAAATGCTTGTCACAAAATATCCTTAAAGGTTTGCGTTAAAAAATTTTCTCACGTTGAAAGTACGAGTATTCTAAATCATAAGCCTTTGTATGTAGGTATGAATCAACGAATATGACTCTGAAGCATTTACGCCAGATAATTTTTCAGTCAGACGAAATCATTCTGCGCTGTCATGTAAGAGAGAAGAAAGTGACATAACATTAATTTCCAAATAGCGAGTTGAATTATTTTTGGACAAGGTGAACTAGAGAATACTTGCCTTCTCTGGTAGAAAGAAGCAAATGCATTAAAAAGGAAATCACTTTGCACTAGGTGATATAGTTCTTATATGGGACCCCGATTTGTTTCAAAACGCCTAACCGAAAGGCGAAGACGGCTAATGGATTTGCTGCAAATTGATTTTTGATTTCATCGGAATTAAACTGCTTGATATATCGTGTACCTTGTAGGGTAACTTCACAATAATTGCTAGCGTAAGGGGCCTCACCCACATTTCCGACTGGGGGAGTAATTTACCTCAGAAATATGTCGTATCGGAGTACAAATAGGGCATTGCAAAACACGAATCAGCATCCAGTTAGCGTCTCCTAACCAATTTCGACCAGCATCTCCCATTAGACTTATTTAAACTACGGTGGTGATCCCTGGAAACCTGAGCAATATCGTCGGAAATTTGGTATCCAACTTAAGTGGAAGGTGGGGTTAGGGCTAATGAGAATGGAAAAATGGCTCTCGCGCAAGAAGGTTGGAGCGAAAATAATCATCTCCTGCTCGTAAAACCCAATCGATTACGAAACCTACAAGGTGAAGGTTGCTGAAAAGGTTCCTTTTCAGTATTTGGTTACTAAATCGAACATATTTAAATACCCTCTATTTCAAGTTTAACTCATGCAAGTTTGTAGAACAGCTTCTCATCGTTAGTTGAGCAAGCTTAATTTCGCCTGAAAATTGAAATTTGGTTGTTATGCATTTACAATTATTTGTGTTGATAAATGTATTATTATTGTTATTAAGGAGGCAATTATGCAGATAGGATAAGTAGCCTAGAAAGAAGAGAGAGTATTTCGTTTCATGCGAATGATACATCTTGCATGTGAAATGCTGGTTTGGTAATGAGTTAAGGCTACTCAGCTTTAACATAGGCGAGATGTTGTAAAGCAGAAAATGATCTGTGACGACCGGATTTCATCGACCACTTACATATTTCTGAGGGTATTACATTCTATATCCTTTTTATGGCTGGATCTTTGTGCAAATAAAAGTAGCTAGTGTTATATCGCCCATATTTGGTCGCCATTGTCGCATTTCCGAAAACAGGGTATACCACTAGTAGGCGAGCTTGGCTGCTGGACAGTATAGGCTGTGTATGATGCATCGTTGTGCCTTGTACAGTACTTTCACTAACATAATAAGTCGAACAGCACCAGCAATTCCATATTCTTACATTCATATTATTCATCGATGACCAGACATTTGTAACAGGCTTGATCTGGTTAGCCCGAGTGTGTATAGAATAATATCGATATAGAGTCAATTTGTACATGTATATCGATTGTTGTTTGTTGGTATTATGTATTTATAGATAGACTTCATTGTACCAATGTGTTTTGCATATCCGGCGCCAATACACGCGCGTGGCGCCAATACGGGCGCGCTTGCTGGAAACGATCAGATTATGACGGACAGCTTTAGACAACAGAATAGCAAGAATAGCAAGAGATAGAAAATTCGGAGGAAGAAGACTGTCTGAACGACCATTAAAGCGGTGGAAAGAAAGCTGGCAATCCACATCTCAAGAATAAAGTGCTGGAAATAACAGGCCTTTAAGGCCTAAATTACGACCATGAAGAAGAAGAAGCTTTAGTCTGTGTTAGGATCTCAAGAGACAAAGCTCGTTAGTGCTGGTCATGTGCAGTGGAGCCCAAAAGCGTCGACGGGCGATCAAGTTCTTGAAGTAGCGACTCCGTGCCAAGTACATGTGGAATGTTTATGTTTCTTAGGAAACTACAACCCAAGAGAAGCATTGAAATAGTGAAAGCGTCTGCGCTACTGGGTAACGCAGTTATAAAAGCATCGCCGTCGAAATCTGCGAAAATCCAAGCATAGGTATTGCACATATAGCATTCGCTAGTCGTCACTGTAGGTGGATGATATTCTGTAATGAAGGGCACAAGAGTCGCAATATAGATCACATCAAGTGAGTCATAGCGTATCAACTGGCGTTTGAGTGCGCTGTTCTGTGCGGACGCATTAGACACAGATGTCGGATGTGTACGTAATAATGTTTACCATGAATGCGCAGTAAAAATAGTGTTTAATGCGTAAAAATACTGTACATCCGTCGTATTTGTCTTCATTGTAAACAAATTGGCTTTTACTTATGTAAATTGTTGTATCCAATCTGTAGCTCAACGCAAGTCCAAGTCAACCGCTAAATTCATTTCAACAGCCCCCTGCATTGGGCTAGCTAGTAATAAGAGAAGGTAAAGTAATTAATAAAACTGAAGCGGAGCAGGGAACACGTTGTTACGAAGCGTTCAATAAGGTGATCAAAATAAACTTTGGAAAACTATGTTAATGAAGCGCATTTAACTAAGTATTGTACTACTAATGCCTCCCGAGATGGTACATTATCATTGACTAAATATAGAGCTTTGCGGATGGGCTCAGAGGTTACATTAGGTGAGCCAATATCAAAATTATACACACTCAAATAATATAATTTATAAACTTACAAAGAGGTGTATTCTAGAAGTTTAGGATAGAGTATGTCGAAATGGAAACAAAGAACGACGTCTTATTCTGAGGTTTTTAATTATCACGATCGGAAAACAATCATTAAAAATAAAAATACGCCTAAGGGGGCTAATTGTGTGATAAGCTCACGGCGACGTGTAAATGATAGGTGCTTATCGTGCTGTTCGAATTAAACCAATGTTTCTCGGGTAATCGATGTTTCGGTTATCGTAAACCTAATTGAACTAGAAAGTTAATGACAATAATTTCATTTGTAATGTTAACCTTTAAGAGATATCGCTAGTCTTGTGGAAATTTGAATAAGCGTTGTGGATTGTGACCATGGACGAACTTGCGGCGTTATTTCGGAAGGGGCAAAATAAAAACATTTGGGGGAAGCAATGATACTCTTGTATCCCCCCCATATTACGCCTATCATTGTGTCCGATTTGGCTACTTATCTATACGGTTTATTCACCTGGCGCAAATGATGGTCACGTGCCCGTGTGGTACCTCACACTATGGCAAATCGTGGACGTTGAAAAATTGATATTAAGCGAACTGATACGTTTATTCCCTTATAATACCATAAGTAGTCAAAGTTATGTGGAATATTTTTTCTGTGGTATCACGAATGTCTATTGCGCTTGCGGTTCGATTAGGACGAGTTCGCTAGCACCTAAGCGCAATGGACATGAGTAGTGACACCACCACCACCGCAAAAATATGTTACTAACTTTGACTAAAAATGGCATTCGAGGGAAAATTCAACGAATATAACTGTAAAAATTCATTTTGAGAGCTGTGAGTTACTTTCCATAGAAACAACCAAAACAAAAAAGTATAATAACTGTCACCACATTGTGGTTATGTCGAAAAATTATGCCGCTTGGAACTACTAGTGGTTATGTCGATATAATTCTTTTTTATTGGCTGAAAACAGAACAACACTACATTGTCATTGGTCTATTTGAATTATTTGACAGATGTGTTGAATTTTCATTGTAACAGCTGGTGTGAAAATTATTTCCACTCAGGGGCGCAGGAAAAGGGGGGAGGCAAGGTGGCGATTGCCCCCTCATAGAATATGTCGAGGGGGCAAATAGTGTAATTTGCCCCCCTGGTATATTCATATGGTTATCACATTAAGCTACACGAGATGCTAAAACTCGTTGTTCCATTGTAGGAGCGGCAGAAATAAAACACGAAGAATTTCTTTATTCTTAGTCTTTGTTTATCGGTTAACAGCGGAGAATTCGATATAGTCCCATTTTTCTTTCATATGGCAATGCAAATGCATTCAAGGAAAATCATTGACAACAAGCATTGTCACTAGGATACATTGTGTTGGTACATGAACTTCTGGTTATTATTTTTGTGGTAAGATTGACATTTCATTATTTTATATTGTGTAACTTTGGCTACTGTAAACTTGTGATTTTATAATTTGGTTTTAACTATATATGATAAAAAATTATTTTTATCTACGAGTAGTATCGCTATGAAATAGTGTAAACGTAGTTACATTCATAAGTTCGGACCTATTCCATAGCCATACTAGATGAAATACATTTTTGATCATACTTTAATTAGGTAGGCATTGCACTAAGGACAATTTCAGTTTATAATAGGTAGCACTACAATTTATAATTAATTACGGTGTCAACCAGTCAAAATGAAAGCTAACCTCATTGTAAAAATAACCAGAAGTTTATGTACCAACACAATGCGATCTAGTGACAATGCTTGTTATCAATGGTTTCTCTAGATTGCACTTCCATATGAAAAAATAAAGTGTGGTCACCACACGACTTCCTATTACTGCTTGTAAAATTTTCAAAAAATATACTAACAAAAAACGAATTTGACAAAAGTTATAGATAATTACGCAATATATGTTTGGGAGAAAGTTTTTGTAAAACTTTCATTTTGCGATTTTTCCAAAAACTGCATTTCTTATAAACTTTTTAAACAAAAGTTGTATATAATTACTCAATATAATATCATCTTATTTTATAAAATTTAATTTTTATCAAACAATTATAAAATTTTCCGGGAAAACAGAAAACCATAAGAGTAAAGTGGTGCGGTTACCCAATTTTAACCAAAAAGGACTGGGATCTACAAATCTATATTAAAAACAAATATATAAATTTTGAGGCCCATCAATTAAACAATCTGGGTTGTATAGAGGACATAGACATACTGACAGGCTCACAAATTGTCATGATCATAAACTAACAGACATATATCACTTTGAAAATCACTTTTTCTGAACGGGAAGACACAAATATGGATATTTCCGCAAAAATTTCGTGATTACTATGAAAAATTATGATTACTATATTTTACGAAGTAAAAAAAAGTAAAAATAAAATATACCTTTATAGCTATTAAGGCAACTAGTGTTTTACAGAGGATTTAAAAATCGAGGTCGATCATGTTAAAATTCGAGGGAAGCGAGAATTTTATGATCGACCCAGATTTTTAAACTGTAAAACACGAGTTGGCTTCAATATTTTTTCTACAGCCGAGGAGTTTGTTAGCTTAAATGCCCTAGGGGCTTCGCCCCTCTCCAAAGCTGCCCTCGGAGCTCCACCCCTCTCCAAGGGGGCCCTCGGGACTCTGTTCCTCTCCAAGGGGGCCCTTGGGGCTCGGCCCCTCTCCAAGGGGGCCCTCAGGGCTCGGCCCCTCTCTAAAGGGGCTCTTGCAGCTCCACCCCTCTCCAAGGGTGCCCTCAGGGCTCCGCCCCTCTCCAAGGGGGCCATCGGGCTCCGCCTCTCTCCAAGGGAGCCATCGGGGCTCGGGCCCTCAGGGCTCGGCCCCTCTCCAAGGGGGCTTTTGGAACTCCACCCCTTTCCAAGGGGGCCCTCGGGGCTCCGCCCCTCTCCAAAGGGGCCATCGGGCTCCGTCCCTCTCCAATCGGGCACTCGGGGCTCCGCATACAAATCGGTCCGATATAATAACTGTACTTCTAATCTTCACAAATAAGGTTTTATAACCTCTTAAAGTACTCCGTGCTTTAAATGGAATGGCGTGTTTTATAGACAACATAAAGCACGCCGCATATGACCCTTGGAAACAGATTAAAATCACGGCTGTAGAAAAAGGTATTTTGTGTATCTTTATGACCATTCAATACGTTACTAAAAAGCATTTTGGCTTAATTGTAACTATAGTTATTTATGTATCAAGTACATAATATACGACTTTATTGAAAGAGTCTATTTTATGCAGAGGAGAGTAGCGTAGCGATAAAGAGGACGACTCAAATAAGGTCTGATTATGTACAATAGGGTGGTTCTAATTTTGCAACCTCGGAATTTTGTTAGTCGCACCCCCTAAAGTCGTTCCAATGCCAAAAAAACTAACCCATAAAAATTTAGCCAAATCGAACAATATTAACACTTGCCACCGAGCCTGGGAAGTTTTCGAATTGCAGAATTAGTATTAGAAAAACGTAATAATTCGAGAATTTATTTTCTTTCTATTTTTAATTTGAAAACCTAGAAGTATTACAATTTTGAAGTAAATTGCAATTCTTTATTCAATTTTAGACTAATTTTGATAATACAAGTAAATAGATCTATTTTAAGTATATTGAAATATTTTTAGAATCAATTACTTAAAAAAACAGATTCGAACTGTCTAACACAGTTTCCTTGTTTGTCAATACAAACCAGGGGAGGGTATACCATCAGGAGTGGTTTACTGTAGTAGCGTCCCTAGCATGTCATTTGTTTTTCGGACCATTCAACCAGAAAGAGAGATCCGAAAAACAAATGACATTCTAGCGACGCCGCTGGTTTACTGAAATCTGGAAACCTTGTTCTGTTACTCTAGTTGAAATCATTGCGAAAGGTGAACGGTATTACTTGTGTTGCGTGTTTAAATATTTTGAAGTAGTGTCGTGCGTATTTTAAAATTATAAAGCATAAAATGGCTTTAACGTCAAAGGTTCTTAGTGAAAAAGCCTCAATATGTTTAATAGGAAATGATGCATATTATTGGCAGTAAGTTGCTCTCAAACAAACAAGTTTTACAAGTACTTTTTTTAATATGCGTATAGTTAAATGTAATTTACGTGAAAGTGCAAAATTAATTATTCAAGAAGTAGTTCTGTTTTAGTAAAAAGCACGGATTCAAGCTAAGGAAAAACATCATTCTGTACAAAAGCTGGAATCATTTTACTCTGAATGGAGCAGTCGGCAAAAACGAGAAAATAAAAGAACGGATTCAAAAAAAGAAGGAACTACAATTTGTTGAAAAATTTGACGTTCTGTTCGATATCGCACATGCGAACGCTTTAGAATTAATAGATGTAGAAGAAGATAAACAGTTTTTGCTCCTTCAAAGGCAAAAAGGGCGACCATGTAGTATGCTTGGTGTTGATATCAGGTTACATCAACAAGAGAAGAGAACTGAATAACGAATGGAAAGAGAAGATATAAGAGGAAAACGTACTTACAAAGAGATGGATTATTTAAGTACATATTTGTAATTGTTTACTTCAGGTTACAAATGATATTGCGGAAAGAAACTGATCCAAGAACACAATAGCTTAGTTACCAAAAAACAGAACCAAAAGCAGTACTTGCTACAAGTTGTTAGTGATTATCGGCGTCAACATCCGGGTTCCAGTAAAGCTTCTTTAGCAACGAAAGAGTAACTATTGTGATATGTATTTCATTATTTTACATAAAGGTAGATAACTTGCTATATTTGATTTATTTCTAAGTTTGTAAATATAAATCTGTAAACTTATGTAACTCCAGTAATTATTTAATATTGATCGTTTTATTTAATTTGAAAATAAATATATTTGCTTAATTCTATTATATTTTTAATTATTAATCTAAAACGATTTTTCCAGAAGTTTTACATTTTGCTAATACTTAAAGCATATTTTTTGAAATTCCAACCAGTGTACGAAGAAATTGTATATAACTAAATTTGTAGCAAATTAAATTTTATTTTATTTATGTCATTATCAAAATTTCGATACGACTTACTGTTCGCGAGATATTAATTGGTAATAAGTGAATTAAGTTAAACTCTGCAATTTGGAAACTTCCGGGGCTCGGTGGCACGTGTTATTTTTTTAATTTTTATGAATTAGTTTTTTTGGACTTGGAACGACTTTAGGGGGTGCGACCAAAACAATTTGAAAAAAAATGCACTAAGTATAACGTAGAACCACCCTAATGTACCAGCTGCATGCAAAGCTTTATGTTCGAATGCAGTGCAAAAGATTTCCTTTTATCTACAATATCATTTGTGGCATTGGAAACATTAGAAAAGTCAAGTTGCTATTGAAACATTTGATAGGTAGTTTCGAAGTGTGCTTCTAGGTTAATTGCGTTTTCAATGTCAAGAATAACTACCTATTACCGGGAGGTATTAAAGATGAATTATTTTTTATAAATTGTAAAGTTTTCAGTTAATACGTACAATATTCTTTCCTGATTTAGATAAACTATTGGACATTGACAGGCGGCCGTTTTACTTTACTCTATGGGCTAAAGTGGCACTTTATGGACGCTAAATAATACTATAATAAAGTGTTTAAGAAACAGTCGAACATAAAGCTCAGTTATGTTAAAACACTCAAAAATTTTTTTGACCCCCCATAATTATAATAGTTCCTGCTCCGCTGTTTCCACTTGAAATGTGCAAAATTAAGCGACGATAACTGGAGTCTCATGAGCTCTAGCAGAAACTTTAGCTGGTTCTGCGATAACTGCACGCATCGCCATCAAATCTCTCTCTGTCTATCATAACGTCATTATTGACGTGTTGTGATCCTTAATGGACGTTTATCACATTATCTGTAACAAGAGTTCTCCATGCGCTTCTATCTTGTGCTTTTTGGATGGCCGACCGCGGTGTTTCCTTCAATACTTTTTCGGTTATGTCTAACCAGCGTTGTGGCGATCTTCCTCGCCTCCGTTTTCCGTTGGCTTTACCCATGACGATGTTTTTCTCTAGACTATCAGTTCGACGTGCTATGTGTCCTAGGAATCGTAGTATCCGCTGGTATACTAATTGAGAAAGGCGAATTGACGGTTGTATTTCCTGCAGCACTGAGGTGTTTGTGCGTTTTGCTGTCCACGGTATGCGGAGCATACGACGCCAGCAATACATTTCAAATGCGTCTATTCTTTGTTGGTTGATTTTTTTAACTGTCCAAGTTTCTGAAGCGTATAGAGCTATTGGGAAGACTAAGGTTTCTACCAGCCTTATCTTTACTTCTTTACGAACGTTTCTGTCTGCCCATATCTTTGTCAGTTGACTCATGGCAACTCTGCCAAGTTGAATCCTTCGTTTGATTTCTTGCGAACAGTCTCCTGTTCCACTGATTAAAGAGCCAAGGTATATAAACTCTGGTACTACATCGCATCCTGCGACTTGTGTTATTGTTGGATGGTTATTATTTTCCCGGTCAACAATTAAGACTTTCGTTTTTTGACGGTTTATCTGGAGTCCGTATTCGGTGCTGGTTTGCTCTAGCTTTTCTAGGAGATTCTGTAGTTCTTCGATGTTGCCTGCAACTAACGTGGTGTCATCTGCATACCTCAGGTTAGTTATTTTATGCCCTCCTATGATTGCGCCACCTTCCCACTCTTCTAGAACTAATCTCATAACATGTTCTGTATATGCGTTGAATAAGAGTGGGGAGAGGACACAACCTTGTGTAACGCCTTTCATGATAGCACAGTTTTCTGAGACTACTCCGTTTAGTCTAACCACTGCGTTGGTGCTTTTATATAATCGTCTAACTAGTTCAATTAGATGTCTTGGCACGCCCATGTCTTTAAGTATCGACCACAGTTTGTTCCAGTTGAGGTTATCAAAAGCTTTGGAGTAGTCTACAAAGCACAGATAAAGCGGGGTGTAGTACTCTCGTGCCTTCTCGATCAGTTGTCTGACATTTAGAATGTGCTCTCTAGTTCCTCGTCCCTTTACAAAACCGGCCTGCTCGGGCGAGATTTGCCATGCTAGGTAACTATTTAGTCGTTCTTTTAGGACATATAGCATAACTTTACTGGCATGTGATATTAAAGTTATCAGTCGGTAATTATCACATATGTTAGTTGCTCCTTTTTTATGTAATGGTATTATTGCAGACGTTGTCCAGTCTTCAGGCCATTCGCATGTAGCCCAGATTTGTTGACATATCTTGTATAAAAGTTGTTCCCCTTGTATTCCGAGCAGCTTAAGAGTTTCTGATGGAATTCCGTCTATACCAACTGCCTTGTAGCTCGATAGCTTTTTAATAGCTGCATTGATTTCTTCTGGGAGAATATCGGGTTCCATTTCAAAACCTTGGATGTTGATTCGCATTGGAGTTCTAAGAGGATCTGTATATAGTTCACTACAGTACTCTTTCCATCGTTGAATCACTTTATCGATATCGCAAATTAAGTTTCCGTTAGCATCTTTAATTGACCAACTACGAGGTTTAAAATTTTTGGTAATTTTCTTTATTGTTTTGAAGAGTTCTCTACATTCACCGTGGTCTGCATGTATTTGAATATCCTTACATAGATTTTCGTAGAATTTATTTTTGTCTTTGCGACATCCTTTTTGGATTTTGCTATTCAATATTCTGTAATTCTGTTGTGATTTTTCGTCGGAGAGACCTGTTTCTTTTAATTTTCTACGGTCTAATATCAGAGCAAATGTGTTCGTAGAAATCCAGTCCTGTTTTGGTTTCTCGTTGGAGGAGCTTTGCGATTTTCTAATAGCATTTTCAATGCGAACTTGTAGGTTTCTCCATAGGGCATTTGGGGTATTGTCGTGTTCCGATTCGCAGTCCCATGACTCGAACGTTTCTAGAAAGGCATCAAGATCTGTAATTTGGAGTGAAGCTTTTGTTGTTTTTCTCCGGCATTTTTTAAGTTTGAGACGTATCGTGGTTGTGATCATCTGGTGGTCGGAACCGCAATCTGCTCCAGGTCTCGTCCTTGTATCGAGGATAGAAGAACTCCAACGTCGTCTGATCAGGATATAATCGATCTGATTGCGATAGCGATTTCCAGGCGATGTCCAGGTGTATAATCTCCTAACTGGTAAGGTGAACATGGTGTTGGTTATTTTGAGTTCATGGTCTATGCAGAATTGGAGAAGTTTTTCGCCTCTTTCGTTTCTTGTACCTATTCCATATGCACCAACTACGTTTCTTAGGTGATGTTCTTCTGTTGTACAGCCAACTTTCGCATTCCAGTCTCCTAGAACTATCAGGAGTTCTCTCTTTGGGATTTTCGTAATTATCTCGGTGAGTATGTTATAAAATTCCGTGATTTCTGTTTCGTCTGATTCGGCTGTCGGGGCATATACCTGGATGACATGTAAATTAAATGGCAGTGCCTTGAATTCCAAATATATAATTCTGTCACTAACCGTATGATCAAATCTAACGATTATAAAAACCAACTTGTGGGCATCAGTGGAACGACACGTGGCTGGATCAGTGAATTTAAGAGCCAGGAAGAAAAACTCAAGAATCAACAATAATTGCTGTCCCAAATTCTCGACTTAGTAATAAACAGACAAAACGACGAGTTTATAAAAGACCTTACTCAGATACAGGATACTCAGCAAGAATTGCATGATACATATGCTGACTAGCTGAAACAATAAAAGTATGATCCAGGACGTGAACCAAGCTAGTCAACAAACCACAAATACAATCAGACAGAATGTTCATCCAACTGATACAAAAGTAACATGAATGAAAATGATCAGCACATGGAGAAAGCACATATAAAGTAAGAGGAAACAGCTTGGCGTAAAATTCAGCAAACATTACTGGCTGCTTGGAAAAAAATTCAAATTATTCCGAAACAATAAACTACTAGTTTACAATGCTGCGTTAAAACCAATCTGGACCTAGGGCATACAACTGAGGGGCACGGCAGCCAACATAAACATTGAAATCGTAGAGATTCCAGGCAAAAGTGCTACGTGCTATGTGCAACGCTACTTCATAAAAAATGTTGACATTTTATGTGATCTTAAAACTCACACAGTGAGACAGACAATAAGTAAGTGTAGTAAAAAATATTGAAACAACTTGGAACATCATGATAATTCTTTAGCTTTCAACCTCTTGGAGAACAATGAAAATACTCAACGACTAATAGATATAAGCCCTTGGAATTGCCTCATAGACAATAAAGTAACAAATATGTATTGATTAAATTATAGTTTAAGCAGTAAGCAGTAGTAAGTAAACTTAGGGTTTAGAGGCTTTAGCTATCATGTTAATCCATGTCATTATTATCTGGACATCATATTTGCTTATTGTTAGGATTACACAGATTGCAAATAGTAAATAAATTAATAAAAAAAAATTAAAAGAACATAATAGTATTTTACTGGCGTAAAAATTAGCGCTGTTATAGGGTAGTTACCGCATGAATGTTTCGGGCCTTTCTTATGGAATGGAAGAAGTATATATTTAGTCCAATCGTTCGGCCATACTCCAGTGTCCAGATTTTCTAACATAGAATTTGTAAAATTCGAATGCAACTTTTTTCCTATAGCTTTGAAATTTCTGCTGTAATTCTATCATATTCCACAACTTTATTTTCTTTAAGCCACTGTATGGCCGATTCAATTTCTTCTTTAAGATGCACAGTTCTTATCTTCATTTTATGTTATTGTGTTGTTATATTATTTTCATTATCTTTAAACAGATCTTCAAAATGCTGATTCCATCTTGGTAGCATATCAGATACCTTCGTGAGTCTTTAATTTTCTTTATTCTTTATACAAAATGTTCTTGGTTCAAACTGTGAGTAATGCCTTTAACTGACATAATGATTGCTATTAATTTGTAATACTGAAATGTAATTGAAATTTTTTGCACAACACATTAAATAATGATATTTAAATTTTTGGGCAATTCTATTAGCTACTCAAAAATACTGTTATTCAAGTTTTTATTTATTCTTTAATTAATCAGCCAGATATAATACCCGTTTTATTAATTTAATCATAGACTCGTTATTGTAATGACTAGCTCTGGGAACATGCATAACTCCATCTCGACAGGTTAGCTCTCTACCAAAGTTGGTTCTATGACAACTTTTTTAAATATTATTAGGTCAAATGCAAGCCATTGCAATTCAATTTCAATATAGCCTCAAATATGCTTTTGCTATTACAACGACCTTCACGAACAAATTGATATACGCATATCTTGCGTCATATCTTGACAGTTCAATCAAAGCACCTCTTCCAATCACAATCTTAATTGACATACACGTGTTCTATCTTCATATTAAGCATATTCTTTCCAGGAAGCTCTTGCGTTTGATTATGTGACTTTTGCATATACCATCATAACGTATTGGAATTCGATACTAAATTTATCATGTCTTAGTACTGTTTCCACATTTTTAAACGCTTAAATCATAATAGAGTTGAGTTAAGTGTTGTAATATTTACTTGTGTTCTTAGAGTTGTTTCAAAATATTCTATCATTTTATTTGTATTCGTATAACTATGGGCTGTAGTCTAAACCAACCACTCAGATATGATGCGTTCCAAAATTAGCACAGAATCGAAGCAAGTCCAAAGCTAATTTAAAGACCGGGCAGTTTTAAAATGTCCATAGTTCTGGCTGGCAGTTAGCTGAGAACGTCCATATGGGAATGTTGTGAAACCCGAAGCGATCGGGGGTGGCATTTTCACAATGCGACGGCCTTCGTGTGTCTCGGCAGTATTGCTTGTGGTAATTGTGTGGATTATGAGAATGGGGTGTAATAATAGAGTCTGTAGTGAATATTATTGCTTAAGTGGATTTGCAATGGAGGTTGTAATGGGTTTCGTTGTGTAGCCTAGTTGGACAGTGTTTTATTGTTTCTGTTGCTGCTGATTGTAGACAGCTTTATTGTTGAGTCGTTGTCCATCTGTTTATTGCTGTGTTGGAGCCCAGTTAAAACCGCTTTAGTGCACTATGTACTTGAGGTTAAGAGATTAGCCGGCAAGATTATCAATACCTCGACCTGATAAGCAATTATCAGTGATCCAGGCTGCGAACCTGGGTAGTCTGGGACGCTCATTTCCCACAAATGCCTCGTGATCCGTGCCTTTTGAAGTTGGAAGCGGCCACCGAAAATGCGGATTACATTGACATAGGTAGGACCCATTGATCTAGCTAGCTTTCGGCTAATAGGTACTAGCTGTAGTAAGCATGATTATTACAGGTAAATAATCGGAGGTGCACTGAAAAATAATCCTGAACGAAACACTTTCCTTGATTTTACGTAGGAACACAGCGGGGGGCCAGAAAACCCCCTGTAAGTATTATTAACGAATACGTACTGTTAAATGTTATAATGTATGTTTATTGTTGATTGTATGTTTGACTTTGGAATTTGTCTGATTTAGTGTCCGTGAACTATTGCGTATGACCACATGCCACGTGAGGGGGCCCACCGACTGCGTAGCTCTTCCCCGTTATCATGTTTCTAATCTGTAACCCTCAGACCGCAGAGGCGTTATGAAATTATTGGTAAGTCGCCAGTCCTTGTAAATTTATGCATGAGAACCGATCTGAATCCAGGCAAAAATAAATTAGCTCGGAGCACAGAAAAGATGTGCTCTGCATTATGCATAAGTGATAATTCGTTGGCATATTTAAATCAATTAAATAGTAAATAGAAAAGTATCTTGCTTTAAATTAATACTAATTTGTAAGTCTTATTTTATTAGAGCATCGTATCGCAAACGTCGTTCCATTTATTAGTTGTGTGTATTCACTACAAAACTCTTATGATTATTCTAACATATAATGCTTTGTTTTTTTATTCAACAAGTCCTTCGTCTTAGGCAGTATTCTATATTAGCTATTAAGGTATAATAAATCTACTTTTTTGTAGTTTAAATTAATTATATTATTTAACGTTTCAATTGGGATTCTTAAACGGAAATGGTGAGGGCAAAATATAGCAATATATAGAAACTAACATTCTTAATTCTTTAATTACGTCAAATTAATCTTAATACTTGTTGCAGTTATTTTGTTACTTGGACACTATTTCTAAATAGTACTGTCCAAAGTAAAACAGTACTCCTGTTTACGGTATCATCTCCAAATATTTCAACGATTTTTAAATTTCTTTATCGCTTTTACTTCTCAAAGTTTCCCTTTTATTATAGGGACTTTCATCATTCTTACGAGTTCTCACCAATTGACAATGGTATACCTAGAAATTAGAGGCATTTGCGCTTTCATTGTAAAATTGTTCTGGCTTACTAAATGTCTTACATGCAGAGTTTTACATCTAGCGGACCATGTTATCCCTATTGACTATTTTAATAATAGATTTGGAAAAATGTAACAGACAGAGTTTCCATCTTGTTTTAAAATTCCACATTAACTCAGAATCAGTTTTAGTAGAACATAAAAGGTAATTTAAATGACTATTCAACTCACTTGTCATCTATCAAAAACTGACCAATAAAAATACCAGGTTTGACCTCTGTGAGCCAATAAAAATGAACTATATTGACAATTTTCACTAGTGAAAATAATCGACAATTTTCACTAGTGGTATAGTGAATATTTTAAACAAATTTAATTTTTATTAGAAAATGTCAATATTTGTGTTCTGTTACTATAGAAATTGCGTAGTTAGTTGCTAGATTTACTGAAAACTAATTTGAAAAAGTAGTTTAGTTTATTGAATAGTCTCTCGAATGCCATTCTTAGTCAAAGTTAAGTAGAATATTTTTGCGGTAGTATCATTACTCATGTCCATTGCGCTTAGGATTAGAACTCGTGCTAGCGCACTCGTCCTAATCGAACCTAAGCGCAATGAACATTCGTAATACCACAGCAAAAATATTCGACATAACTTTGACTACTCATGGTATTATAAGTGAATATTTCGTTAGGAAGCTTAGTTTTAAGTATCTGTCGAGATGCAGTTCCTCGTAAAACGTCGCGGCGGTGGAAGCTGTCGAGATAGAAAGCGCTCACTATTTTTGTAAGCCGCTTAGGATTAACATTTTAATATAAATTAACCAAACTTTGCGGAAACAATAAAATTAATTTGATAAAGTTGGCGTAGTTTAAGTGCAAAAATAAACAATGAACGTGTCTGGGTTGGCATCGCGGATATTTTGGTATAAATTTTAGATCATTTTCTATGAAACCCTTATCAGAAACATGTGTTGCACGTGTCAAGCACCAAATGTGTAAGTATATGTGGAAACAATTGTGGTCAACGGCTTTTTAATGTGCGTCCAACAAGCGCTTAACACGCCGTGTTTTGGTTTAGCGGAGCTTTATCCATTTTGTAATCGCAAATTGAGTTTCCAAAACAAGTGCAATCTGTTTTTGATGTTATGGTTGTAATCACGCGTTAAAAGTTCGACGTTATATTAGCTCATCAATGTCTATACTTTTTCATATTAATAAAATTGTTATAATTATTTTAAAACTAAAGGTTGGGAATAATCGCAAAATACAAATCGAAAAATTAAAAGAAATGCTCTTACCTACGGGTGGCTAGACACAAGGTAAACATTTACCCCAGCATATTGTAATAGTATTTACTCATTTATATGCGACGCTAAAGGTCGTGGCCGGACTTAACAATGGAGTATCCTCCCCTTGTGGCAGTAACGAAGTCCTGCAGCCGTGGAAGCCTAAATTTTACTTTACTCAACGTCTACTCACGCTTTATAAGGCAATGGTTTAGTGCTTAAAGTAATTCTGGTTGCCTAAGTAACATAAACTAGATATTCAAAACTAGCACAGAATTAAAGATTTTATTTATTGCAATAAAGCCAGTAATTTTACACTAAGAAATGTACTAAATATGAGCAGCAGCAAATATGATTTGAGAAAGAAAGTTTGGCATTAAATTGACAGAATTCGAAAGGATTACGTTCATGGTTTTAATCATAATAGAATTATGTAGCTGAAAGGTTTTAGTTGTGTGAAGTGAATACGATAATATAAATTTTAATATCATACAGAAATGATGTGCGACGTACAGAAATTATGAGCGTGTTGTGGTAATTAAAAGTTATTGTACCAATGAACAGCAAGGTGACTGAAGGGCAAATAAGTTAGGCACAACGGTACGAGGAAGTAGGGACGCCATAAAAGCAATTACGTTATTTAGAAAAGAACACAGATTCGTGCAGTGCATTTAAAAAAAGCTCAAGTGTCGGTGCATTTAAAAACTCATGTGTAAAAAGCAAAGCATAAGAAGTTGTGTTGCGTTGAAAGTTTACAAGAAAAGACAATTTTTAGCATTTAAGAAAAGACAATTTAGAATTTAAGAAAAGAACAGTACATCAAAACTTAATTCCATAAAACAAATGTTATTCATATTTGCTAGGTAATGAGATTGTCAATTGTTAAAAAAAGAATCGATGAGCCTTAATTTAGTTAGCTGGGGTTAATTGGGCTCTCTGAAATTAACGGTTTTTATCAATAAAAAGTTACAATTTGTTTCCCAAAGAGTGTTTTAATTGTTCTTCAAGTCGTTGAGGATATGTGGAGGTATAATTTGTCTATATAGTGAATCCCGGTGAAAAGGGAAATCCATCCGTAGGAGTTTCCAAAGTGCGGTCCATTTCGGAGGACTTTTACGAGGAGGTATCACATCGACCAGCCAGAAACTCAGGTGCAGTCCGTCAGAATAGCCAGGGTGCAGAAATTAGCAGCAGGAAGCCATCAGCAAGCCGACAATTGAAGTGGCGTCACCTGAAACCGTTACCAGACGAGGAAGCCTCCAGTTGCCTATTTATTACAGCTTACAATTGTGCAGGCCTTTGAAATCAAAGGCTTCATCAAGAGCAGACTTTTTAGTAGCCGTACGTGCAGATTCTAGTCTCCAAGCCCTTTCCAGAATTGAGTAATTTTCTTAGCGTTCTTTGAATATGCAGTTTGGGGCATTAAAGCAGAAATCAAACAAATAAAAACCACCGAGTCATTTGGCTTTCTAAAACAAAACGAATTTTCCGAAAATGACGTCACAGCGATATGCGTTGTTTTTTGTGCGAGCAAGCCATTTTGAGGTTGAATTAAATTATATGTTGTAAACCTGTTTGTGATACAGTTATGCATCTGTCATACTTGTTAATAATTATAGAGAGTAGCAATTGTGCTAGAGATTTGGTAAACCTAACCTGAGATTAAAAGTCATTCCATGCTACACCGGAGCTTAGCCACATTTAATTTGCAAATAAACAGAAGCCAGAGGGGCAATAAACCATTCTCTTGGCGAGTAAAAATAATTACAATATTTTTAATTAGATTCGTTTTGACATCATTAATTCATTATTGAAACCACTTAATATTTTCATGCTATATAATTTTTTATTAAATCGGTCCGGAATATAAGAGCTCTACCTATATTCATAGATTCTTCTATTATAACAATAAATCACAAAAATTATAATAACAATGAATATGAAGTCTTACCTTCATTCAAAAGCTCACATTCTAAAAGACACCCACACGACCCAAACCAAATTAACGAAATCGTAATCTATATCCAGTTGTAACTGTTACAGAAACGGCAGATCATCTGTAATATGAAAAGCATGTATAGTCAAGATGTCAGGACCAAGCGAGGAGTACTAGGGCAGCTACTAACCTCAGTGTTTGGAGTTAACGATAAAGTTTACCATTATATCGAATCATTGGAGAAAAATCAACTAGAATTGATACATACATCTAATCATCAGACAAGGATAATGTTGTCAACTGCAGAAACTCTAAATGAGACTGAAACCAGAATATCCCAGAAGTTGGATAATTTTCGAAGGAAGCTCAACGAAGGGTTGCTAGCAATCAATGAGATGGAACCTTGGTACAAAAAGACAGACAACACGTTAAACATACATGTGTTAACATCATATCAGATGGCTACCAATTACTTACAAGAGATGGGTGAGAAGTACAAACAACTAAATGTAAAATGCAAAAAGGCAGACATCCTGCAATCTATTCCATCATCACAATTTTACACAATAGTGTCGAATGCAATGGCCAATCTTCCATCAAACCTGGAGATACTTACCACACCAATCCACAAGATGGAAGTTAGCATCAATAATGAAACGATCGAGATTTTCAGTTATTTTCACATAACTGAGAAGCAGGAATACAACTTAATCAAACCAACTCCAATTCCAGTGAAGAAGGAAAATGGAACCTACGCATCGCTGAACTTGCCAGTGGATTTCTTAGCAATCATCTACAACGAACAAACCTATTTTGAACTCCAAGAAGACAAGTTAAAGGAGATCGAGCCAATAGGGAAACATCTTTACCTATTTCAGGCCATCCGCAGTCCGAAGTATTGAAGACAATCCGAACTGCATCATTGATGAGATCTACCAGCGATTGAACAAGGTCAAATGTTTGGTCCATCAGTTTACAGTTAAGACGCTGGTATGGAAAAAACTGTACGCAGGGAATACATGGTTGTTTATTCCCAATAAACCCACAACAGCAGCAGTACAATGCAGTGGTAATCGAGAATATGTGAAGATTCAAGATGTTGGCTTAATCCAAATGTCCCCAGATTGTACTATATACACAAAACGGACTAATTTGCATACTCAGCTATTCACTACAATTCCTGTCGTAGCTGGGTTCAACAAACCATTACAAGTAATTATTAACACTACTTTGCAGAATACGAGCACCCACCCTCAACTGCAAATGAAGGAATCTGTGTTGCTACCGTCCGATCATTTTCAACGCCTACAAGAAGAAGAAGACGGGTTGCAGCTACATCAGGAATATCAATTGTGGCACCATCAACACCATCATGGTGAACACTGGTACTACAATCGGTATCTTGGTATCAGTTTGTATCATCTGGACATTATGGAACTACTGGAGAAAGAACAGGAAACCGCAGCCACGCCCAAATTCAGACTCGTCAGAGAGCTTCAGGTTACAACCACTGCCACCTGACGAAGAAGATGGAGAGACAGCCTCAGCCACACCATCCCGGCCCATTGTTGCTCGTCAGAATGTTTAGGAACCAAAACATAATTTTAACTTTTAAAGTTAAATATGCATACATTTCGTAAGCGAAATGTTACATACGGAAATTACAACAAAGCAGTCAGTGATTCTTATCAGCACTAGTCGAATGACCCGGTCGACAAACTGCAATTTTGCAAACTTGCTATCCCTTTGTTATGAAATTGAACACGCAAGTGCATATGTGAGCTCAAACTAGGGCAAAATAACATGAATCTTGTAATTTACGTCATAGTTAATGTATATAAATAGGAAATATTCTAGTCAATAAAGAATACAGTTTTAACATCTGTTCTGTATTCACCCAACCTCTGGCCAACGGAAATTAAGTCTTTTAAATTCATCTCGTGTGAGACTGCACGAGACCGTTGGTTTACAACCCTTTTTAATTCCTGCACCCCTAAGACGTATCCTGTAAATTGTCGAAATTAAAATCATACAGGCCACTATAACCTCCACCTTGAACAGCATGAAATCAAGGGAGTAGAAGCGAGAAAATTAAATATACGCGAGGCAAAACATTGATATGTTTCGTTAGCACCGAATTTACCCCCCAGACTGATTAGAGCTTGCATATGTGGTAAACTGTCGAAATAGCATTTAAAATTATAATATGAACACTGCAAAAATTGCATCATTTATATAAATAAAGTCCGTTTTACAAATAAATCGGTTGCTGATATTGTACGTTGGAATATAAAATGCATTTTTAAAATATATTATACACGAAATTATTAGAAACTAAGCGAGAAACTAGGAGAATCAAACTCCGCTCATTTAATTTTTAAACTGACCGCTGTAAAATTTCAGAGTGAAAGAGCATCCCCCTCACGGCCAAAAATAAAACATTTGAATAATTCAGCCCGTTTATTTAATTAAATTTAAAACAAGCACATAGACCAATAGGCCATCGAGAAAAGTTTGTTTGAATTTTTATAGAGGCTCCAGCAGTTGCACGCCAAATCTCTTGTCCGCGGTACGACATGCCACGACCTGTTGGGGCTAATGTTAAAAATAAATAATTAATTCGATCAAGATCACTAACGAAACCAGTTTTTTTAATTCTTATCAAACTTTTAAAACTATAGACGATGGAATTCCGCTGTTATAAATTATAATTTTCAAGAAATATTTAGTTTAAAATATGGAAGCGTGACGACACAAGAGTGAAATAGCATTCCCATAGACACCTTAAAGTCCGTAGCGCTCCGTGGTCTAGCGGCATACATCAATGCAGCCCAAATGTGGATGCAAACGTAGAGGGTTCAAATCCGGGTCGGCCAGAGATCTTTTTTAAATTAAACATCCAATCTGTGAATGCAAGAGAGACAACCAACACCCAGTGAGCACAAGAGAGACAGATTTACAAATTAAAATTAAAAAACGGGAGCTAAATTAAAATTAAAACTGGCAGCCGAGAGAACTGCGCTCGCAGAAAACCAAGATGGCCGACCCCCGGGAAATTTAAATTCAAAAAATTGAACGTGGAAAAAGTCTGAAAAGATTTAAAATTCAAATACTCGCGCGAAAATTGAAATTAAAATGGCCACCGCGTAACTCCGGAAGAAAATTGAAAATGGCCGCCGCGTAATTTAATCAGTAGCACATATCAAAATTAATTAGAGCAAACCGCGAAATAAATTGGGTCAAACCGCGGAATTAATTAGGTCAAACCGCGGATTTAATTCGCGGATTTAATTAGGCCAATTAATTTAATCGTTTGATTGACAGGTGCTCTAGTTTAGTCGCCCGACTACTACTGTCGATCCATAGTAACGCCGATAAACAAAGATAAAATTTTGAGAGCGTTTTTTCTGCGTCTGTGATCGCTTTTTACTTTTTTACTTTTACTCATTTAATTTTTAAACTGACCGCTGTAAAATTTCAGAGTGAAAGGGCATCCCGCTCACGGCCAAAAATAAAACATTGAATAATTCAGCCCGTTTATTTAATTAAATTTAAAACAAGCACATAGACCAATAGGCCATCGAGAAAAGTTTGTTTGAATTTTTATAGAGGCTCCAGCAGTTGCACGCCAAATCTCTTGTCCGCGGTACGACATGCCACGACCTGTTGGGGCTAATGTTAAAAATAAATAATTAATTCGATCAAGATCACTAACGAAACCAGTTTTTTTAATTCTTATCAAACTTTTAAAACTATAGACGATGGAATTCCGCTGTTATAAATTATAATTTTCAAGAAATATTTAGTTTAAAATATGGAAGCGTGACGACACAAGAGTGAAATAGCATTCCCATAGACACCTTAAAGTCCGTAGCGCTCCGTGGTCTAGCGGCATACATCAATGCAGCCCAAATGTGGATGCAAACGTAGAGGGTTCAAATCCGGGTCGGCCAAAGATCTTTTTTAAATTAAACATCCAATCTGTGAATGCAAGAGAGACAACCAACACCCAGTGAGCACAAGAGAGACAGATTTACAAATTAAAATTAAAAAACGGGAGCTAAATTAAAATTAAAACTGGCAGCCGAGAGAACTGCGCTCGCAGAAAACCAAGATGGCCGACCCCCGGGAAATTTAAATTCAAAAAATTGAACGTGGAAAAAGTCTGAAAAGATTTAAAATTCAAATACTAGCGCGAAAATTGAAATTAAAATGGCCACCGCGTAACTCCGGAAGAAAATTAAAAATGGCCGCCGCGTAATTTAATCAGTAGCACATATCAAAATTAATTAGAGCAAACCGCGAAATAAATTGGGTCAAACCGCGGAATTAATTAGGTCAAACCGCGGATTTAATTCGCGGATTTAATTAGGCCAATTAATTTAATCGTTTGATTGACAGGTGCTCTAGTTTAGTCGCCCGACTACTACTGTCGATCCATAGTAACGCCGATAAACAAAGATAAAATTTTGAGAGCGTTTTTTCTGCGTCTGTGATCGCTTTTTACTTTTTTACTTTTACTCATTTAATTTTTAAACTGACCGCTGTAAAATTTCAGAGTGAAAGGGCATCCCGCTCACGGCCAAAAATAAAACATTGAATAATTCAGCCCGTTTATTTAATTAAATTTAAAACAAGCACATAGACCAATAGGCCATCGAGAAAAGTTTGTTTGAATTTTTATAGAGGCTCCAGCAGTTGCACGCCAAATCTCTTGTCCGCGGTACGACATGCCACGACCTGTTGGGGCTAATGTTAAAAATAAATAATTAATTCGATCAAGATCACTAACGAAACCAGTTTTTTTAATTCTTATCAAACTTTTAAAACTATAGACGATGGAATTCCGCTGTTATAAATTATAATTTTCAAGAAATATTTAGTTTAAAATATGGAAGCGTGACGACACAAGAGTGAAATAGCATTCCCATAGACACCTTAAAGTCCGTAGCGCTCCGTGGTCTAGCGGCATACATCAATGCAGCCCAAATGTGGATGCAAACGTAGAGGGTTCAAATCCGGGTCGGCCTGAGATCTTTTTTAAATTAAACATCCAATCTGTGAATGCAAGAGAGACAACCAACACCCAGTGAGCACAAGAGAGACAGATTTACAAATTAAAATTAAAAAACGGGAGCTAAATTAAAATTAAAACTGGCAGCCGAGAGAACTGCGCTCGCAGAAAACCAAGATGGCCGACCCCCGGGAAATTTAAATTCAAAAAATTGAACGTGGAAAAAGTCTGAAAAGATTTAAAATTCAAATACTCGCGCGAAAATTGAAATTAAAATGGCCACCGCGTAACTCCGGAAGAAAATTAAAAATGGCCGCCGCGTAATTTAATCAGTAGCACATATCAAAATTAATTAGAGCAAACCGCGAAATAAATTGGGTCAAACCGCGGAATTAATTAGGTCAAACCGCGGATTTAATTCGCGGATTTAATTAGGCCAATTAATTTAATCGTTTGATTGACAGGTGCTCTAGTTTAGTCGCCCGACTACTACTGTCGATCCATAGTAACGCCGATAAACAAAGATAAAATTTTGAGAGCGTTTTTTCTGCGTCTGTGATCGCTTTTTACTTGGAAGTTTTTCAAGGTTTTCTGGTCAATATTTCGACGATCGGCGTCCGAAAACATGCATTCGCGCTTTGGACTAGTTCTGTTGAAGAAATCGGCAACAAAGTAGGTGATATTACACCCACCAATACTCAGAAATCTAACCTGTGCTCCTAGAGGTTATTCGAAGATTTCTGGAAAGGAAAGGGGGTACGTTGCGGACGAAAACACCTCTGTGGTACAATTGGCAAACGTTTTAACAGATTTTGGGTACAATATGAGAAGAAAAGATGGCGGTAATTATAAAGAGGGAGTAATCAAAACCAACTGGAATCGCGTGGTTAAAGTACTGCAGGAGAAATATTATAAAGAATTTAATGTAAGCTTTGATCCTTTCAAAGACGTTGAATTTCAACAAGCACGAAAAGCTCGCGACGCAAAACGGAAAGAACGTCAAGCATGCACCAAAATAGAAAAAGGTGCGCCGTAGCCTTTAGTCGAGAAAACCATATAAAAATGATCAATGTATGGGATGAAAACGCCCCCGAGGGGTTGCAGAAGAAGTTTTATCATGTAGCCTCGTTCGAGCTGACATGGCGTGGGAGCGAAGCCGCAAATTGTCTTATTACATTTTCTGCAAAAGAATTTGACAACTTTGGTAAGCAGACAGGACGTATTATCTACGATCCAGTGTTCGACAAGACGTCGCAAGGCGGTGCCCAACCATTAGCACAAAAGAAATGGTTGACTGTAAATGAAGATAATAATGATCACTGTCCAATGAGGTTGGTTTTATAATCAAAGCTTAATTGAAATACTCTACATTAATTCTACTTTTTTTATTACAAGTTGTTTAACAAACTTATGGAAAGAAGAGGAGCGCATATCACGTCTAAACGCTTGTTCGTAACACCGAATCCTTCTTATAAAAGAGAAAAGTCGATCGTTTTTTTTTAAATGTACCGGTAGAACGAAACCTGCTATCAAAGTGGACCTCTGAAGCGGCGGAAAATATTGGAATGGATGTTAAGCGTGTAAAAGTCACGAACCATTCCAATCGATCCTTGGCAATTTCCAATTTAGCAAAAGAAGGAGTAGGGGAAACCAAATTACTAGAATTACCGGACACAGCAGTGTCTCTTCTATCAATTCATATCTGCAGCTAAATGAAGAACACCACGCCCTTCTTGTTTCAAGGTTGCGCAGTGAGGAAACAGCTCGGCAAGAAGAAAGCATCATTCCTATTGAAAATCGAGACAGTTCGACGTCAAATACAGATTGTATAGTAAATTACTACAATAACTGTACTTTTAGTGACTGTAATTTCACAAAATAAATTCAACAGCTCCGTTTCTTTTTCTTGTATACCTAGCTGGTTTAGTTTCCTTCCCGCAAATACAAGAATATTGCACTTGTGCAAATACCCGGGTATTGCACTTGTGCAAAATATTCGCTGTATTCGATTCTGATTGGTTCAAATTTTGAAAATTGAGTGATGGGATTGGTCTATATTATCTGAGGGGAATAGTCGCATTTATTTCCCCCAAAGATCCAGTACATTTTGCCTGACTGCACACTGCCCAATTATGTAATGGTCAACTTACAAAGATAAAACTTTTACCCGCGCTCTCACCAAGCAGCCTTACTCCTTCCTGGAAAGATACAGCTCTAGGCACAAAGATCTACACAAGATGATTACTAGGCCGTGCTCACGTTGGCAATGGTCACACAGGGGACATTCATTTGGGGAAAACTGACCATGTTCATTTAACTTTAACGCGACGTAAACAATAGTGCAAAAACTCACCACATGTGAGCCAAAAATTGCATATTTCAGCCTAAAACTCGCCAAATGGCCTAGAAAATAAGCTCCCAAAACTTCGCCACACCAAAATCTGCCTTCCGGGGTGGGCTGATATACCATCTTCCACTCAAATATTTGACGATAAACCAAAATACCCATAGAATCTGTGAAGCCATGAACCGCAGCAGTCTGGAC